>JXCR01053010.1:22523-45192 GCA_002079205.1 Phalaenopsis hybrid cultivar
GACTTTTTGATTAAGACCTGAATATCGAATTCACAGGGAAGATTATGCAATATGCACTTTTAGAAAGTTTTTCAATTTTTAAAAAGATAATTACTTAAACTTAAAACAATTTTTGCAGGAATTTAAAATTTAAATATTTTTGGTATTTTTAATATTTTAACGAAACAGTAAAAAGATAACTAAAGTTTTTGTAGAAGAAAAGTACTTAATATGAAAATATATTTCTTCTTATCATGAATCAGTAATAAATATATGAATTTTGTTGTGGAAGTATGCAAATTGTGTTGTGCCAAATAGGAGCAATAATATTCTTTACCCTTACTAGAGATGCTATAAAAAACATTGACTAATTTAAATTTTGAATAGTTCTGATGACCGGCTAGGCTGCTAGATATAAGAAGGTAAATAATATAATCAAAACTTTCAACTAAAATATATGAGAAAATGGGTAAATCCGGGCCAAATCGTACCACCCCTTCTCGGCCAAACCCCCTCCGCCTTCACTCCTCCGCACTGGCAGCGACGATCAGAGCTATTGCAAGTAGTTTTCTGAAACCCTAGCACTCGAAATGGAACCCTCTAAGTCGAAGAGGAAGAGGGGCCGCAAATCCACGAAGCCTGTCGCGGAGACGATGGATCTGCAACTCCCATCGTCCTCCCTGGCAGCCGACGAGGCCCAGGTCTCGCCCGCCGACTCCTCGCCTCCAACCACCTCTCGCCTACCTCGTGGCCGGCCTCGTAAGACTCGCCGAAACAGCATCCCCGAAGATGATGCCGCCGGCGGGGACAACAAACTGCAGCCTTCGTCTCTTAAACGCGGGCCGCATCACATCTTCTCGAGCAACGGCGAGCGCGCTGATTTGGTGATGGTATCCGCCGCAGGGGAGCCACCGCCGAGGTGGGACCAGGTTGTTAAGGCAGTTCCGTCCATGGACGCGGTGGTTAAAGTGTTCTGCGTGCACACGGAACCCAATTTTTCTCTGCCATGGCAGCGGAAGCGCCAGTACAGCTCGAGCAGCAGCGGGTTCATCATTGGAGGCAGGAGGGTGCTGACGAATGCACACTCGGTGGAGCATTATACGCAGGTTAAATTAAAGAAGAGGGGCTCTGATACCAAGTACTTGGCGACGGTGTTGGCAATTGGCACCGAGTGTGATATAGGTGAGCTCTGTTGCTTTTTGGAGCGGTGAAGGCAGCTGGTTTCCCCCTATTTTTTATTTTGTTTCAGTTGTTGATTTAATGGACTGAATGGTTTTGTTTACTAAGGAACACCATTTGGTCGTTTTAATTGTTAGCCTTCACTTTGCATTCCATTACGTTACCTGAAACTAGGATATGGAGGAGTAAAATGTGGAAATCATTTAATATCTGGTTTTGCTGGTGCGTTTCTCATCTGTCCTTAATGGAAATGATGCCATGCCCAAATGGTGTTTGTCATGTGCTGAATACAACTACTTGAAAATTGCACGCTTTAAAAGGTAAGGTTCAGGTGATGGCTTTTCCATTATAGATTCTTGCCAACCTAGAATATATGACGAGTCTATCTGTGCTTAGAACAACAATATCAGTTTTGCTATGAATATTGCAGTTTGATACAATAGGTGGAAATGGAATGATGATTTTTGATATCTCAGATAATGGATGCTAAGATAAGGAATTTAAAGTCAAGAAGAAAATGAAAAAAAAATATATATAAAATATTGGAACATACCAAAAAAGTGTTTATTTTTAATGGTGATCTTATGCACAGAAATTGATTGAAGATTGAAGCAATGTTAGTAGGAAGGATAATCCATTAAAATCTGCTATATGTTTTTCTCCATCAATTATATTCAAAATTCTCCTTTGTAGAATTTTGATGATGATATTCATATAAGAGATCATGAGCAATTTATTTGAGCTTTTCATGTTTTGGCAAGTGATTTTTTTTTTGTTGAACAATTACACCTTTAAATAAGATATTTTTATTTTTAAAACGCTCATCACTAATTCATATTGAATCTTAAGCTCAATTTATATGTTGTCGGAACTAATTGTAGCATATGAACGTAAGAAGGCTTTGGGCATACAATAACTTCTAATCAAGAAATTATCATTTTAAAAATTTTCATTTAATAAAATAGTTTTGGTTTAACCTTTGTTGTAGGCCTCCAAAGTTTTCTTAAATTTTAATTATGTGTTGTACTTATCCAACAATCTTGAAGTTAAGATAAAATTCAAAATTCAAATAAATCATAAAAAAATAATTTGGACTTTCCTTACAAAATATAAAAATGACCGGATTAAATAAAGGTCTCATAATTTTTTTACATGATAAAATGAAGTAAAAATAGAATTAAATGGCTGGGAAGCTTGACTTAATGTGTAGTAATGATGTTGGCTAGGTAATAGTATAAAAGTGAGTGGATTGTCTCCATAAGTAACAAAATGCATTTTATATATACTGCTACATATATTAATTAAAGTAGTTTACTTAGTCAAATTTATTGCCCAACTTATTGAACTTCTTATACTGATAATAATTATCCCAAAAAAAATTAGTAAGTATAATGATGTCGATGACTCTCTAGTCTAGTTGTCATCTTTTTGTGTTGTTAAATTTTATGAATGCATATTATTTTAATATATTGTGGGATGATTTAATGCTAAATCTACATAGTTATTTTAACCCTTCTCATCTTTCTTGCAATTAGAAGCTTGAACTTTATGTCATTCACCAATCAGTTTAATTAGTCTTTCTATGCAAGCATATGCATATTTAGTGGCCTATTTTGCTGCTCTGAAAATCTTGGTGTAATGTTGTGATAATGATTATAATGGAAATATTGAATTACTTGTGAGTACAGGTATTTATATGCAACAAAGGACATCCGTAGCCTCTCCAATATCATAGCATCACTTGCTGCAACCAACTAATTAGAAGGTTTTGACTGATAGAAAAGGTGTAATTAGGTTCTTTCTTCATAGGCTCATATGCTTACATAAGGATTGCTGTCACGATTTCATAATGCTCATGAGTTAATAATCAATTATGGTCAGGTCATTCTATCATAATTCATTTTGATAGAATTATAACCCTAAATATTGTTGTTGATACTAATATTCTTAATGTTATAAGTGCTTATGCTCCTCAAGTAAGTTTATATATATGTTCAAAAGAAAAATTTTGGAATGACTTGGAAGAATTAATACAAAAGATACCTTTTGAAAAAAAGAAGTTTGATTTGAGGAGATTTAAATGAACATGTTGTTAGAGTGGTAGAAGATTTTAGAAATATTTATGTTTGCTACAATTTTTGAGTGATTAATGAAGAATGTGGAATCATATTGGCTTTTGCTTTAGCTTATGATTTTATTATTGCTAATACTTTATTTACGCAAAGAGATGAATATATTATTATTTCTAAGAATAGATCTAATAAAACATGTTGATTATTTTTTTATGAGAAAAAGAGATCATCAAGAATGTAAAGATTGCAAGGTCATTTTAAGTGAAAATTTAAGTACTCAACATTGATTATTAGTTTTGAATTTTAAGATTAAGAATTGTAAGATTAAAATTACAACGAAACATTATCTTAGAATTAGATGAAGACACTTAAAAGACACATATAAAAGTATTTTTATGAGCAAACTTTAAGATTTTAAGATATAGGATGTTCGTGAATAAGCTAATTCTTTGTGAGATAAACTAACAAGCACCATTAAACAATTGACAAATATGTACTTGGAGAATCAAAAGAAAAAAAAATAAATAAAAATAGTTGGCGGTGGAATAATAATATGAAAATAAAATAAAATATAAGAAGTTTTGTTGTAAAAATGAGGTTAAATACAAAAGCTTAGAGAATTTAGAAAAATATAAGGTGGCTTGTAGCGAGTCTAAGAGAATTATTTGTGTATTATTTTTCTAATGTGAGAGTCATCCCCATCAATTTATCTTGTAATAATTTTCTATGAAATTGAAGAGGAATAATTATTTTCTCACTTCCAAAACCTACTTTGTATCAGAGCCACGATTCACTCTCAAAATTATGTTCAATACCGTTTAGTTGTCTGTTCGGGAGTTCCACTTCGCTCTGTTTCTACCCCCAATTGTTACACACTATGTAGGCCTCAAATGTCCATTTAAGAGTTCCATCTGCGAGTTCTGATATGCCACTTGCTAGTTCTCTCTGGCGTCGGTTGGGAGATTCAACTCAAACGTCCTTCTTGGAATTCCGCCTGCATTTTCTGCCCCACCTTTCATGCTTTTTCTAAGTTCCGCATGACTGCTGCTAGAATCGAACTCCTCACCACTTTCTATGGCTTCGACCACGAGCTGAGTCCGTACCAGAATCAAAGCGTCTTTCTTCTCCACTGCACGAGTGTCATTCATCTTAGAATTTGAAGATGTCGTACAGGTCAACAATGATGTAAAGTGTCTAGAAAATTTCTATCAAATTGAACGGCTCGAGTAATTTTGAAACCACATCACCTCTCCCTACAACCCTTCTCATGGTTGTATCGATCGGGTATTATTCGCATAACTCACCTCCTTATCTCATAGTTATAAAACTCAACAGGCATAACTACCTCAAATGGGCTCAATTCATAAAATTAGCGATTTAAGGGAGAGAAAAAATGGGGTGTTTTAACCTAAGATAATTAAAAACCAATTGTTGGCGATCCTGATATAAAAAAATGGTAGTCCGAAAATTTTCTGGTTATGACTTGGCTCATCAACTTTGTGGAACCTACCATAGGAAAGGACATCTATTCCTTACCACTGCTCGAGTATCTTGGAGGTTGCTCTAGATCTTTATTTAGACTTGGAGACTTCTTCCTAAAATCTTAAATTGAAAAATCAAATTTAAAATAAAAAAAAAATGATCGCGATGTTACTATTTATTAAAACAAGTTAGTAGTATCATGACAAAAAACTTGATTAATGTTATGTTGACATTTGGGATAATTCGAATGATTATGCTTTTCCACAGGAAAAAAAAATAAAACAATCTAGTCTATATGTTACTAGTCGGCCTTAATTGGAGTTTAGAAGAAGTTTGATGTCGCATATTTGGTAGGAAACCCCTACGCTCTATTCAAGAAATTTTTTTTTTGAGGTTAGACGGAGAGAGTCAAGAAGAAAAATTATGTTATGAAACATTAATTTTTCTTGTAACATTGATCAGGAGAACTTAGCTCTTGTGTTAAAGGGGTCGACATTGGCAAGAAGGGCATAATACATCAATGTACAAGCATTGTAAAAAATCATGACACGATGGAGGCATGTTGAAAACTTAATGGCAAACCTGCATACTGAAAATCAAAATTTAACCTTGTTCGAGCTTATCAAACCACTGTCGAAGAAGGGCCTTCTACTAACTCGACAGTCTTTTTCACCAAGGAGCAATTAGATCACTTGCTAAAATTGTTTCAATATCCAAAATTATCCCGACTCTGTCTTGCTCCTTCGTATAAAATAGAAACTCTTTAGCCACTTGTTTGTTAGGTGATATTCATAATTTTTCTCGTTCTTGGATAATTGATTGTGGTGCAACTGATCACATGATCAGTTGCTCTAAATTATTTTCCTTTTAGAGACCTTGTGCATGCAATAATAATGTCAAAATTGTTGATGGCTCCCTCTCGATAATTGCAGGGATATGAAATGTTACTCATTGTTTTTAACCGTTTGTGATGTTCTCCATATTTCATTAGTAAAATCAAGTTAACTTCTATCATTCTTGTTGCCAAATTCAGGAACTTACCACATGGATGATGATTGTTAGTGATAAGAAAAATGATGGGCTCTACAGTTTTGATAATGTACGTGACTTGAATAGACAATATCGAAGTGCTGGTTTAAATTTTGTTACTTTTTTTAAAGATAATAAAATTATGTTATGACATTATAAGTTATGGATCATTCTAGTTTTCAACATCTAAGATACTTGTTTCCTAAATTATAAAATTTGTTCTNTGCACGAGTGTCATTCATCTTAGAATTTGAAGATGTCGTACAGGTCAACAATGATGTAAAGTGTCTAGAAAATTTCTATCAAATTGAACGGCTCGAGTAATTTTGAAACCACATCACCTCTCCCTACAACCCTTCTCATGGTTGTATCGATCGGGTATTATNTGTCGTACAGGTTAACAATGATGTAAAGTGTCTAGAAAATTTCTATCAAATTGAATGGCTCGAGTAATTTTGAAACCACATCACCTCTCCCTACAACCCTTCTCATGGTTGTATCGATCGGGTATTATTCGCATAACTCACCTCCTTATCTCATAGTTATAAAACTCAACAGGCATAACTACCTCAAATGGGCTCAATTCATAAAATTAGCGATTTAAGGGAGAGAAAAAATGGGGTGTTTTAACCTAAGATAATTAAAAACCAATTGTTGGCGATCCTGATATAAAAAAATGGTAGTCCGAAAATTTTCTGGTTATGACTTGGCTCATCAACTTTGTGGAACCTACCATAGGAAAGGACATCTATTCCTTACCACTGCTCGAGTATCTTGGAGGTTGTTCTAGATCTTTATTTAGACTTGGAGACTTCTTCCTAAAATCTTAAATTGAAAAATCAAATTTAAAATAAAAAAAAAATGATCGCGATGTTACTATTTATTAAAACAAGTTAGTAGTATCATGACAAAAAACTTGATTAATGTTATGTTGACATTTGGGATAATTCGAATGATTATGCTTTTCCACAGGAAAAAAAATAAAACAATCTAGTCTATATGTTACTAGTCGGCCTTAATTGGAGTTTAGAAGAAGTTTGATGTCGCATATTTGGTAGGAAACCCCTACGCTCTATTCAAGAAATTTTTTTTTTGAGGTTAGACGGAGAGAGTCAAGAAGAAAAATTATGTTATGAAACATTAATTTTTCTTGTAANATAAAACAATCTAGTCTATATGTTACTAGTCGGCCTTAATTGGAGTTTAGAAGAAGTTTGGTGTCGCATATTTGGTAGGAAACCCCTATGCTCTATTCAAGAATTTTTTTTTTTGAGGTTAGACGGAGAGAGTCAAGAAGAAAAATTATGTTATGAAACATTAATTTTTCTTGTAACATTGATCAGGAGAACATAGCTCTTGTGTTAAAGGGGTCGACATTGGCAAGAAGGGCATAATACATCAATGTACAAACATTGTAAAAAATCATGACACGAAGGAGGCATGTTGAAAACTTAATGGCAAACCTGCATACTGAAAATCAAANGGGTCGACATTGGCAAGAAGGGCATAATACATCAATGTACAAGCATTGTAAAAAATCATGACACGATGGAGGCATGTTGAAAACTTAATGGCAAACCTGCATACTGAAAATCAAAATTTAACCTTGTTCGAGCTTATCAAACCACTGTCGAAGAAGGGCCTTCTACTAACTCGACAATCTTTTTCACCAAGGAGCAATTAGATCACTTGCTAAAATTGTTTCAATATCCAAAATTATCCCGACTCTGTCTTGCTCCTTCGTATAAAATAGAAACTCTTTAGCCACTTGTTTGTTAGGTGATATTCATAATTTTTCTCGTTCTTGGATAATTGATTGTGGTGCAACTGATCACATGACCGGTTGCTCTAAATTATTTTCCTTTTAGAGACCTTGTGCATGCAATAATAATGTCAAAATTGTTGATGGCTCCCTCTCGGTAATTGCAGGGATATGAAATGTTACTCATTGTTTTTAACCGTTTGTGATGTTCTCCATATTTCATTAGTAAAATCAAGTTAACTTCTATCATTCTTGTTGCCAGTTTCAGGAACTTACCACATGGATGATGATTGTTAGTGATAAGAAAAATGATGGGCTCTACAGTTTTGATAATGTACGTGACTTGAATAGACAATATCGAAGTGCTGGTTTAAATTTTGTTACTTTTTTTAAAGATAATAAAATTATGTTATGACATTATAAGTTATGGATCATTCTAGTTTTCAACATCTAAGATACTTGTTTCCTAAATTATAAAATTTGTTCTTATTTCAATGTGAAATTTGTTCGTTTGTTAAACATCATTATGCATTTTTTTCACAAATATACAAACTAACTACATAATTTACTCTAATTCATAGCGATATATGGGGTTTTTAGAAAAACCTTACACATTCTTGAAAAAAATGATTTGTAACTTTCACCGATGATCACACTAGGTTAAGTTGGGTTTATTTAATGAAAAAAATTGAAGTGTAAATACTTTTCAAAAATATTTAAATCATAGTACAAACACAATTTAAAAAAATCATTCCATATTTTGAAGCGATTAGTCGAGAGTATTTTAAAAATAGTTTCGGTCAATTTTTTCGAAAAAGAATTAATTCATTAAAACTCTTATGTTGACATTTCACGACAATATGGCGTGGTTGGAAGGAAAAACAAGCATTTATTGGAGGTAAATTGGGGTTTGCTATTTACTAATTAGGTGCCTTAATATTTTTAGGGTGAAATCGATCTTATTTCTACATTACTCATAAATTGAACACTCAATAAGGTTTTGAACTTTGAAACACCTTTTTATATTTTCAAAAATATTTTTTTCAAAAAATTGACTCTCATCTTCTTTACCTCTAAAGAAATTTGGGTGCACTGCTTTCATTCATATTCATAATCAAGAAAAATTTTAACCTTGGGCAAAAAAATGTATGTTT
The DNA here is from genome assembly GCA_002079205.1 of Phalaenopsis hybrid cultivar. NCBI lineage: Eukaryota > Viridiplantae > Streptophyta > Magnoliopsida > Asparagales > Orchidaceae > Phalaenopsis > Phalaenopsis hybrid cultivar. The sequence continues at coordinate 31,181 of JXCR01053010.1, forward strand.
GTTGGTTATGCTCCTAAAGAAAAGGGGAATAATGGTTTGGTCTCAATTCTTAAAAAATGTATGTTATCGTGGATGTCATCATTTTTGAAATACAACCTTTTTTTTCACCCCATCTTCAATGGAGAACACAATAAAGATTTGAGTACTAAGTTTTATAATTTTCTTCAAATCCAAGACTCCCAAATTGGTACATTCTTCATCTTAATTGTTTAACCTGAATTTTCAAATGATATTATATCAGGAGTGAGTGTGTCTACTGTTTAAGATATTGAAGTTTCTACAATGACATCTCATGATATTCATAACAAAGAAGGAACAGGAAAAAAAACTACGATAGTGGTACCGTTTGATATTGTTTACTTGTGACATAGGATAACTCACAAAAAGGTTCTACAAATCCTTTTGAATTGCTCAGAATCCATGAACCCTGGTAGTGTCCTCACTAATCCTTTACCCATATTATGTTCACCTCAACTTCGAGTTCTGAGCTTTCTAGTCTTGAATTTGAGCCTAGTTTGAATCTTGAATCAATTGAGTCTAGCCTTCCCATTAGGGAAAGGTCTTGCACCTAACATCCATTGTCCCATTATGTGTCATATGAAAATCTCACTACTTTCTGTGATTTTATCTTACAATTGTCTTGTATGGAGATTGCTAGTACCGTGCAAGATGCTTTGACAATTCTCAAGTGGAATGAGGCTATTTTTTAGGAGATGAAAACTCTTGAAAAAAATAGCACGTGGGGATTGGTCGATCTACGTAGAGGAATGACAACTGTTGGGTGCAAATTGGTTGTTTACAATCAAGTATATCCTGATGGATCTCTTCAATGGTATAAGACTCGACTGGTTAGCAAAAGATTTAGTCAGACCTATAACATTGATTATTTAGAAACATTCGCCCCATTTGTAAAATAAAACTTTGTAAGGGTTATTATGTCACTTGCATCTAATATTGACTGGACTCTACAACAGTTGGATATAATGAATGTCTTCCTCAATGGGAATTTGGAGGAAGAAGTGTATATGGATGCACCTCCAGGATTTATTGAGAAGTTTAATACAAAAGTGTGTAAACTAAAAAAATCTTTGTGTGGGTGGAAACAATCATCAAGAGCGTGGTTTGAGAAATTTCCACTATTTGTAAAAGGTAAGGAGTGTACTCAAGAGCAAGGAGATTATACAATGTTCGTCAGACATTCAAATTAAGGGAAGATAGTCATATTGATTGTGTATGAAAATGAAATTTTTCTCACCATGAATAATGCATATAATATTAACCGTTTGATGACTTTCCTTTTATATATCTTAAAATCAAGGACTTTGAATCTTTGAGGTATTTTCTTGGCATGGAGGTTGCTCAATCGAAGAAAGGAATTGTTGTCTCCGAATGAAAGTATATTTTTGTTCTTCTCAAGGAAACTAGTACGAGTGGGTGTAGACCCACTGTCACTCCAATTAATCCTAATCTAAAACTGGGAGATGGGAAGGAATGTGCTACAATGATTACAATTAGGTATCAAAAATTGGCGGGGAAGTTGATGCACTTATTGTATGTTTGACCATATATTTCCTTTGCTGTGAGTTTGGTAAGCCAATTCATGCACTTGCCCTATGAGAAACACCTTAAAACAGCCGATAAATTCTCATATATCTAACAATTACACTAGATAAAGGCTTGCTCTTTCCGAAGACCATACAAAGAGCTGTAGTTCCCGATAAGAGCAATAAATTACACTAGATTATGACCTTGCTCATATCTAGTGAAATGATGCTTGCTCTTTCGGAAAGGGCTGCAGTTCTCGATAAGACCACAACATCATTTCACTAGATAAAGGCTTGCTCTTGCCAATAAATTCTCATATATCTAACAATTACACTAGATTATGACATACCGATAAGAGCTGCAGTTCCCAATAAATTCTCATATATCTAACAATTACACTAGCCAATATACATGGAGGCGTACATTGATGTAGATTGGGACTCAGTTATTGATAGGCGATCAATTTATGGATATTACACTTATGTGTGGGGAAACTTGGTTAATGGAGAAGTAAGAAATAGAATATTGTTGCTAGGAGTAGATTTGAGGCTTAATATAGAGATTTGGCTAATGGAGTATGTGAGATGTTATGGTTGAAAGGAATTATGGAAGAGCTGCAGTTCCCGATAAGCATGCTAGTGAAATGATGTTTTGGCAATAAATCACCCATAAGTATTTCAGAAAATCCAACGCAACATGATTGCACAAAGCATGTGGAGATTGATATGCATTTCTTAAAAGAGAAGATTGATTGTAGAACTATTTGCATGTCATTTATCTCTATTATCCAATAAGTGGCAGTTATCTTCACCAAATGAATATTCAGGCTTATATTGAGCTTCTTATAAGTTGGGCATGATTGATATTTGTGCCCCTACTTGGGAGGGGTGTTGGATTTTTATGAAATTTTTATTTTAGTATATTCTATTATTAGATATTTTGAATTTCTAGAGTGTTGCATTATTAGTATGTCATAATTTTTTTTTCTTTCTTTTACCATGAGTAGTTATGGCTGATTTTATTATTTTCCTAATGTGGGGGCCATCCCCCTCTATCAATCTTGTAATCGCTTTCTATGAAATTGAAGAGGAATGATTATTTTCTCCATTCCAAAAACAGCAGTCCAATAGAGAGAGTCTTGTTTCTTTCGTATGTGCTATTGTTTTTTTGTTATTCTCAATGACGTCAACTAGTAAAAGCTTTGTTCTATTTGAAGGCTTTCATGAAATTGTTTTTATATATTTCATGAATTAAAATTTCTTATTTTACTTATTTTTTGAAGTGGTTGACTGCCGTCTGTATTGTCATGTGTATCTTATACATTTTGCTCATTATCCAATTTTAAATTTTGTCATTGAATTTCGTGTCTAAAGGGATGGAATCTAACTTCTAACAATATTTTAGACTTTGATTATGGGAAAGGACAACTTCGAACAAGCAACTGTAGTTTTCTTTCTCTATAGATAATCAGAAAACTTTTCTATGATCTTAAATTTAATTGTTTCTTCGTACCAAGTTAACTTTTACTTCCCTTCTATCTTGATGGAATGATATTTTTCGATCATTTTCTTAAATTTTTTCAACTTCTCTATTTGTTGATGAATTTTGCTGCAGATGATTCTCCCTTCATCTGAATTGGTGTTGGTGGAGTAGATGTTGGTAGTGCCAACTTAGAATCAAGAGATTCGTAGGAAGCAATCATTGTATTCTTTTTTTCCTTTATTGTGATCATTTGATTAGCCATCTCATGTTGAGAAAGCTTTCAATTATCTATAATCTCTCTTCCTAGCCATAGTCCTCAAACTCTATAGAGTCACTAAGAGTATCCTTCTCTGTCCTCAATGCAATTGCAACCATGATTTTTCCCCCTATAGGTTAGAATTAATGCTTTGTACAAAATTGTTAAACTGTAAGAATTTTCCAGAAAAAGGGTGATTTGATGCAATCTCTTTAATGTGATGAAGATAATCTGCAATTAGGGAAATAGTTGTGTTTTATTAGAAAACTGTTATTTGATTTTTTTTTTTTTCCTTTTGGTTGTTATTGTGTCTGTGGTTGCTACAGTGGACACATTGTTGCTACGATGCCTATNTTTTTCCCCCTATAGGTTAGAATTAATGCTTTGTACAAAATTGTTAATTTGTAAGAATTTTCCAGAAAAAGGGTGATTTGATGCAATCTCTTTAATGTGATGAAGATAATCTGCAATTAGGGAAATAGTTGAGTTTTATTAGAAAACTGTTATTTGATTTTTTTTTTCCTTTTGGTTGTTATTGTGTCTGTGGTTGCTACAGTGGACACATTGTTGCTACGATGCCTATGCAAAGAGGATGAGAGAAATATTTTGGCCGAGATGAAATCACTTAATATCACAACAAGCTAATAGCATGAATTAATTTAAATTTGATCATATTTTTTCCTAAATTAATTGTATCAAAAAAAGAAAAACCTTATTCCAAACTCGACGTTTTAGCACTAGACATATCCTTCCTAAACTAACTTCACAGAAGCAAATTCAAAATATTAAAATTTTTAAAACTAGTTGAAAATTCNCTAGCACTAGCCATATCCTTCCTAAACTAACTTCATAGAAGCAAATTCAAAATATTAAAATTTTTAAAACTAGTTGAAAATTTATAATTCATTTTTATCTTGTTGTCCTTATCATCATCCAATGTGTCATATTTATTACCTTCATATTTTGACGATTAGATATTTGATTTATGATCCTTTTTTATTTATGGACATTTGATGACTTAATCTTCCTAACCTAGATTGTGATCTAGAAACTTTTTTTTTACTAAAATCTTCTTAATCGATAGATGCATTTGATTGTAAGGGTATCCTAGTCATAAAGATTTCACGTCGAAGAATATCCATTACATTATCTGACCCAAGCCAATTAACCTTCTTAAAAAGGAAGCATTTTTAATTTAATAATATACAGGAATATCCTGCATTTTCAAAAATCATTTGTTAAATTTGATGAAAATAGAAGACTTATCATTTACAATATAATGACAAGAAAACATTGAAAATAGTCATGATAACACTACCAAATTTAGCTGATGAATTATTTCCGCACTCTCTCATAATTGTAAGTTTTTTATTGTAATGTCACAAGTTCATAAAAACGTATGGAGATCTGGGGGAGCCAGATTATTGTAAATGCCATATTTCACTTTCTCATACTGATATTTTCATTATTTTGACAGCCATGCTGACAGTAAGTGATGATGAATTCTGGGAGGGAGTTTCCCCAGTGGAGTTTGGTTCTCTGCCTGCACTCCAAGATGCTGTTACCGTTGTTGGGTACCCGATTGGAGGAGACACCATCTCTGTTACCAGTGGTGTTGTGTCACGTATGGAGATCTTATCATATGTTCATGGCTCAACTGAGCTATTGGGCTTGCAGGTTAAGCTACTGAATTATGGGTTTTATTTATGATACCAGACCCCAAAAATTGAAGGTTCATTACTTGCTGGTCCACAAGTTATAAATTTTTTGTTCTTGGACCTTAAGGCTGTTTTTTATTTTTTTGGGTCTATTCCATTTTGAATTTCATCAATGAACTTTAAAATTATCGAAATGCCTGGTGACGTAACACTGTTTCTAGGTCCTGAGCTCTTAATACTTTGTCAAATCGGTCCCATCTTCCTTTATCTACTCTCACATCACTCTACTTTTGCTACCCATGCATCGAAGTTGGATTGGGGTGAGAAAAGGATGGGTATATCCGCTCTATTCTCCATTCATCTCTTCTCCTATCTCCTCCTCTCCTAGTATCTATAAAGAGGATGGGGCGGCAGAGGCTAGCTCCCTCTTTCCTAAATACATCTACCACTCTGCCCCTCCCTTCCTCCTCCCCGCCAAAGTTTACTCAACTAGCTCAAACTAAAATTTGATTGGCATGTGTAAGGTGTTGCTAGCACACTTCTTTCTGTTCGTCTCTCTCTCCATATCTTTCAACACTACCGTTTTTCTCCATTTGTTGTTCTTTTTCTAAATGGTTCCTGTCATATTAATTTTTTCAAGGTTATTTTGGTGTAATGTTGATATGGTATCCATAGTAGCCTTCACTTATGTCGTGTATGAGAAAAACTGTCTGTACTGTTTTGGGACTTTATAGATGACCGAAAGCCAACATCTCACATAGATGTAAGATCAAGTGTGCTGAAGCCCATACTATAAAATTGAAAACTTGTAGACCTATAAGTAATGGAGCACGAATCTCTGTGTCCTTAGGAGTAATTGGTGTTCTTTTCCCCTCCTAATCCTCCATATGCCCATTTAGTTAACATCTGAGCTTCATGGCAGCATTATTTTTTAGTTTGATCCACTTAAAAAGCCTTTAATCTTTTTATTCCGTTACAGATAGATGCAGCCATAAACTCTGGAAATTCTGGTGGTCCTGCATTAAATGATAAGGGCAAATGTGTTGGTATAGCATTTCAATCCCTTAAACATGAAGATGTGGAAAATATTGGCTATGTCATCCCAACTCCTGTCATTTTGCATTTCATTAATGATTATGAAAAATCAAGCGAGTATACAGGTATTGCCCAATTGATAATAAAGAGTTTAATGTATTATGTTTTTATTTGTACTCGCATTTTGATTTTGTTCTCTGCTGGGGTTTTGTTGCTATAAGAATGTTGTGTTTCTATAGACAATTGCCTACAAATTATAATAAATGCTATTGTGTTTTACCATTCCTTTTTTACCATAATATGCCGTTCTTTTGCATTGCAGATTACGGTTATACTTTATCTCTACACCTGCTATTTAATGTTTGCAGTGTCGCATATACACAAAAAACCTATTTTTATTTTGCATTTTGCAAATTTTTAGCATCATGTTGCGTATGGCCGATTTGTTGCAGGATTTGTGCACTACTTTAATTTCCTTTTTATTGATTTTTTGTCCAAGCTGGATAGGAAGAAGCAATGAATGCTCACTAAGGTGCCATGACCTGTATTTATGTTTTATGCCACTGATCCATTTGGTATATGTATTGCATTAAGTCTTTTAGCCAAGTTTTGAAATAATTTGATGCAGCTGCCTTTAAATTATTTCTGTCTAATCTTCTGGGATCAATATAGGAACTGTTTTCTTCCTAACAAGATAATCTCCTTTCTCTAGGTTTTCCCATACTTGGGATTGAGTGGCAAAAGATGGAAAACCCGGATCTGCGGAAGGCGATGGGGATGACACCTGATCAGAAGGGTGTTCGCATTCGTAGAGTAGAACCTACATCACCGGAGTCGGAATTTTTGAAACCATCTGACATTCTTTTGAGCTTTGATGGAGTTGACATTGCTAATGATGGAACTGGTAAATCACAGCATACTATGAGTTATTAATTTTCTTTGTTGAACTCAATTTATCGGTCCTTTTAGTGCTTTCTTTAGGAAATGCTCTGTGTATTGAGTCCAAAACATTTATCTAATTGCTTAATTTTTATTGTGCTCTGGTTCTTTAAGTTTTATAAGGGTGCTTTGTATTATTGCACTTCCAACATTTATCTATTAGATGCTATTTTTCTCATCTTTTCCTGATCGAATGGATATGCTGACTTCACTATCTTCTGCCATCATTCTCTGCAAATGAGAAATTATAATCAACAAATATTGTGGCTGTTTCCTTTTGTTTGATTCACCTGCAGTTTGGTGGATTTGTTTTGATATTCAAATGCGTATTTTTGGGGAACAAGATGAAGGAGAAATTGGACCATTTACCCCTCTTGATTAGAGTTATCCCAACCATGTGAGATTTGCTTTATGAATCCTTCATTAATTAATATGTTTCTTTTGTTTGATTTTAATTGTGGCTTAGCTCATATATTTTCATAACTTAAAAGGCGTTGCATTTGGCATAGTTTCTTTTTCCCGTCTAGTCCTTTTAGATCAATTTTTTTCTGCAAAGTACATACTTGATTCTTCTCTAGCGTTGCCTGTTATCTTATCCCGAAATTGAAACATAAAGAATAATCCTTGATTATTTTGGATAAAAGCTGCATGCAACATATGCATGACATTGGGGTTCCTGGTTGTTTTCCTGGCTGAACTGGACCGGTTCTGCTGGGTTTCAGATGGGATGGAATTAGGGTCGGCCAACCGTAGGAAAGAGGGTTTCCTCCCAAATAAGAAGGGTCCCATCTCTCCTAGCTATCTATTAGTATTTGTGTGTTTTTTGGTTTTAGAGTTTAGTTGTCATTGAATTTTCTATCGGGACATATGTCGGCATCCCAAGTAATTCCTTCTAGGGTTATATCCAAGGATAAGTGGTGCTCCAGCTATATCTCGTTCCGAGATTGTGATTATCCTCAAGTTTCCATCCTCCGCAACTCTCTCCCCCTCCGCTGTCGCTGTAGTTGCCGCAACCATCCCAAGTACAACACTTTTGCTTTCTTGCAGCCACCATAACCTCCCCCATATCACTCGGTCATCCTACCTCACACTCTAACTGCAACTTCCAGCCGCCAATCAACCATCACCCTACTGTAGCTTTCCCTGTGGCTTGCTCTTAGTCCCACGACAACCAACACCCCCATTTCCCATCCTTACCAGGGGTGTCACTACGGGTCCGTGGGTCGAGTTCGGGTTCGTCCCGAAAATGACCCAACCTGAATAGGGTCAACCCGAACCCGACCCAAATAATAAATGGGGCGAAAACTAAGGCCCGAATGGGGCGAAAACTAAGGCCCGAACGGGGCGAAAACTAAGACCCGAACCCGAGCTTGACCCGCTAACCCGAATTTGACCCAAAATTTTGTGCTTATTCGGGTTATATTTGGGTTTTGGAGTTTAACCTGAACCCGACCTGAATAATAAACTAGTCTAAATCTCTGACCTGAACCCGACTCGAAAAATATTTGAGTCAAACTTAACCTAAATTTTTCGAATTGAGTTTGAGTCGTGTTGGCGCGTCAAGTCACTTTTTGACACCCCTAATCCTTTCCACTGTATGTGTCCTACCGACGGCCCCACTACTTGGCCTTCCCAACCGTAAGTCTTCTGCTACCTGATGTCTCCCAAGACAGACAACTCCTTCCCCACACTTTTCTATCACAACACACTTACCCTCATCGACTGCCCCACTGTTGTCTTTTACTGCACCCTCTTAGAACCTGCCTCCCCCTCCCTATTTTCAATCCATCGAACCAACAATCAAGTCAACCTAAGCCTAAATTTGTATTTTTGTTGTGTTTTTCATTATTATCTAGTCTCGAGTGTGTGAGTTGTAACCTCTATTTGACTTCAATAATAAAGTTACTTTTCTGTTGTTGCTAGGGTTAAGTTGTAATAGAGAAAATACCTACTAATACTTATGTCTATTTTTTGGATTTAGGGTTCAGTTTTTATTGAGTTTTCTGTCATGATAGTCGTCGGCGTCTCAAGTTCTATCTTCTAGGATTGTATTTAGGGACGAATGGTACTCTGGATGTATCTCGTTCCGAGGTGGTGATTATCCTCTACTTTCCAATCTATGCAACTTTCCCACCGCCTCCACCACCGCTATAACTGCTGTGGCCATCCCAAGTACAAAACATTTGTTGTTCCTGCAGCCACCACAACCTCCCACCTGTCTCCCGATTATCCTACCTCACACCCTGCATGCAATTTCCAGCCATCAATCAACCATCACCCTACCATAGCTTTCCTGTGACCTCTATTCAATCCCACGACAATCAGCTCCCCCACCACCCAACCTTCCCACCTTAAGTCCCCTGCTACATGTTGTCTCCCACGACAGGCAAACTTCTTCCCCACCATCTTTCCTATCACAACATGCTTACTCTCATCAGTTGCCCCACTGCCACCTTTCACCGGCCCCTCCTACAACCAACCTTCCTACTTCCAATCCATCGAACCAACCACCACATTGAACTAAGCCCTAATTTGGGCTTGTGCTATGTTTTTTGTTATTTCCTAGTTCTGAGTGTGTGAGTTGTAACCTCTATTTGAATTGAGTAATAAAAGTTGCTTTTCGTTGTCATTCGGATTGACTCCGGTATCAATTCATGAACAGTATCAGTTAACATAATCATTTTAAAATTGTCATGGAGTCCAACTCAAAACTAGCAAAATCAGATGACCTCTTGTGCTTCATTCATGATCAATGCATATTTTGAAAGAAGCTTTGATGATAAGAAAAAAATAAATTTTATTGCTATTATTTTTCATCTGTGGAGATACCATGTTACTTGTTCAAGAATGTTCATCAACATGTCACACACTAATTTATCTCAAGTCTCCCGTGCGGTTTCAGCACTCTTCATGACACTAAATCAGCTTAACCCTCACAACGCTTAGACTTATAAGCACAAAATNAATAAACTAAGAAAACATATGACATCCGTTTGGGTCTGCGAAACCGTTTTATTTGCCGACAAGTTTCCGTATTTAATACAAATAATTAAATAGGGTTTATTTTAAGCTGGGTTCGGAAAAGCTTCCTATAACCCCTATTTAATACAAATAATTAAATAGAGTTTATTTTAAGCTGGGTTCGGAAAAGCTTCCTATAAGACAAACCCATATAGTTAATTACATCTTAAATGACCGAAGTCATCTAAGAAAACTCTCGATAAAAATCAGGGAATATCATCTTCAAAGAAGTCAAAAGGATAAGACTTTACAATGAAATCAGACAAAGAGGTGTGAAGAGGGAAAAACTCAAATCTGGAACATTGTTAAGGAATCCAAATGAAGAGAAACTAGGGGAAGCCATAAATCCTGAGGCGAACCTCAGTAGGTTCCCAGTCTATCCTATGGTTTGGCTTCAGCTTTAAGAAGAAATTATTAAAGTGTTTCATCCTGCCAATTTTATTTAGTTAGGGCTTATATTTGCGCGACAGGGTCACACAAACTGCCTAGAAGATATGAGGGTTTACGTCGTATCGGACGACAACCTCGGAACCTAGAACGAGTTGGGGCTTAAATCGTACAGCAGAGTTATACGAATGCCTAAAGAAAAGGGTGGAGGATTTATGTTGCGCTAGGCAAACAACGTCTAGAAGATATGAGGGTTTACGTCGTATCGGACGACAACCTCGGAACCTAGAACGAGTTAGGATAAATCGTACGACAGAGCTATACAAATGCCTAAAAAAAAGGTAGAGGATTTATGTCACGCTAGGCGAACAACCTCGAAATCCTATGGATTGTTGTTTAATTTCTAGGAAAAGAGATGGTTTTGCGGGGGAAGACATGTTTTGCTGTTGAAGATGGTCGTGCTGCCCACCGTGCTAGCTCCAAACTCCTTGCCATGACGAGTTTAAGTTTTCCAAGGGTGTCCAGTTATACTGTTAAATCAAACGGCCCTATGGTTGTAGTCCTCTAAACATCCTAATGAAACATGTTTGAAGTTATAAAAAAGTAAAGTGTGCGATGCAGGAACAAATAATAGAATGCACGTGGAACAGTAGCAGGCAAAAACAGGAGAAGTACAACATGTTATACATGAATAACAGTAACAGAACAAGTGTAACATGCTTTACAGTACGGTAGCAGGTAGAAAATATGACAAGTGTAACTGCTTTACAGGAAGAGCAGTAGCACGTAGAAGACAAAAAAATTAATTGCTGTAAAATGTAAAACAAACCTGTACGCCCGTGAGATCCGCCATTCCTTAAGTATAACAAACCTAAATGCATCTCAAAAAGCAAAGTCCGAAAGAAATGTCGTCCAGGAAACCCGAGAAAAAGCGGAGAAACTCGAGAAAATAAACGAAAAAGACTCAAGTAAAAAAAAATCCTCAAAACTCTTGGGAAAATCCCGAAAGAAAGGAAAAGTAACACGAGTGCCCCGTCCCAAAACTTCGATAAACCAAAAAGATGATTCAGATGAGGGGGAACCGCAAGCACTCGTATGAGACTAGGCTCAGCTATATTTATTCTCGAGGGTCCACGAAGACTATTCGGTCACCCGAATATATAGAACCCGCCACTCGTCTAGAAGTGTGTCTTGAACCTCACTTAGGGGGCTATTTCCCATCTTAAACAGGTATTTGTCAGGTGAACAACGTATTTTAAAAATATATTTTAAAATTTATGTTTTTGACATACACATAAATCTCGAAAAAAATTATCAAATTTTTGTTTTATAAAGAAGAATGTATTTTATATTTTGAAATAGATTTTAGTAATTTTTATTGTCCACAAGACGATTACACTGTCGGGCATAGGATCGCCGACCGACTGAAAAGGTTCGAGCCAACTCCCGCTAGACTTATGTCGGTGAAGAATACCATATTCTATTGTTCATCAAATGCCTGGATCTTGATGTTATAGGATATGACATTTTTCTGCTCTATCTTCGGCGTGTCTTTATCATCAACAACGTACGCCCCAAAACGACTACTTGCGACCTTGCTTGATGGTTTCACGTATAGCAAAAGACTATACGTAGACACTTATGCATCAGACATAAGCATCGAAAACCGAACCAAGAAGCAAGGGAAGAAAAGAAAAAAAATGGGGTGAGAGAGAAGAGACACTGATCCATCTAAAACACCAAAAAGGAGATTGGATCAGTTCTCAAAACTCGTATCGAAAAGACCTGGAAAAGTAGGGTCTAAGGTCTTTCCTAATAAACATAAAATATTCCTTTGCGTTGATTCTCCAAACCCCAAAAACGCAGGATTAATCAAATCAACCAAATGCTTTTCCAAAATAAGATTCAAAATTTCCCAAACTTCAAAAGAAAATGATCGCGGGGAAGCCACCGTTAATATCTCCAAACTCATACTAAAAAATCAAGATTCCTCCAACTTTCAGATTAATAGATAGCCTTATACATTAAATAAGCATGAAGTCTTCCCATAAAACCAGATAGATGCTCACGATCGGGGTCAGCAGAGCAGAGAAAACAACCAACAAGGCTCTCGGCCAAAGCCAGGGATGGGGACAGGAGGGCTCACAGCCAAGGCCAACAAAGAAGAGGAAACAGCCAACAAGGCCCATAACCAAAGGCAGCCTAAAAGACAACAGGTAAAACTTACAGTTAAGGCATCAAAGGGGCCCAAAAAGAACTAATAAAGCTCACGGTTTAAGACAGCAAAGAACAGCTGCAAAAGCCCACGACCCAAGGCCATCCAAAGCACAAAGGGGCTCACGGCTAAAGCCAACAAAAAGACCACCAAAGGCAACTATGCTTCCCTGACAAACTGAAAGTATAACTAAAATAATTATAATTTTTTTGGATGGCAAACTTGATTCATTCACAACTCTCAAGACAATTCAAGCCTAGCAGGGAAAGTCAAATCACACCCAAAGACCTACAACAGACCTCACGGGTAAGGAGTAGGAACCAAAGCCACCTCCCAACCATTCCTCGGGTAAAGGCTGAACAAAACAACACAACCCTCAATCAAAACCCAAACCGAGCCCAACAAGAAACAAAGCCAACACCGAGCTCAACAAGGCTAAAACAAGCAAACACAGCCCCCACCCTAAAGCTAATGCAAGTCCAGCAAAGGCCAAACGAAGCAACTCAAGACCAACAACTAGAATCAAACCAAGTCAGAGAGCTAGAGCAAGCAAACACAGCCCACACTAGAGCCAAACCGAGTTCAACAAGAAAGAAAGCCAAAGCCAGCCCCCAACCAGAGCCAAACCGAGCTCGATCAAAACCAAACCTTCAACTAGAGACAAAGCCAAAGCCAGCCCTCAACCAGAGACAAAGCCAAAGCCAGCCCCCAACCAGAGCCAAACCGAGCTCAATAAGAAACAAAACCAAAACCAGAGCCAGCCTTCAACTAGAGACAAAGCCAAAGCCAGCCCCCAACCAGAGACAAAGCCAAAGCCAGCCCCCAACCTGAGACAAAGCCAAAGCCAGCCCCCAACCAGAGCCAAACCGAGCTCAATAAGAAACAAAACCAAAACCAAAGCCAGCAACCAGAGACAAAGCCAAAGCCAGCTCCCAACCAGAGCCAAACTGAGCTCAAAACCCAGCCATTCAAAGCCCAAAACCGTGACTCCAATCAAGCCAAAAAACAAAATCGAGCCATATTTTAAGCCCAAGGAACAACCTGCATGTCTAAACATTCTAAGCATGAAATTATTCCAACAAATATATGAACAGGGAGGCACTTCACAAGGAGCTAAACCCAGCCTTCAGAACAAGCTGTAACACTTTCCAAATTAAATAAGTTTTCTCATAGCATATATTTCAAGCCAGGGAAAGCCCCAGGNATCGAAGAATATCCATTACATTATCTGACCCAAGCCAATTAACCTTCTTAAAAAGGAAGCATTTTTAATTTAATAATATACAGGAATATCCTGCATTTTCAAAAATCATTTGTTAAATTTGATGAAAATAGAAGACTTATCATTTACAATATAATGACAAGAAAACATTGAAAATAGTCATGATAACACTACCAAATTTAGCTGATGAATTATTTCCGCACTCTCTCATAATTGTAAGTTTTTTATTGTAATGTCACAAGTTCATAAAAA
>JXCR01053025.1:16017-45564 GCA_002079205.1 Phalaenopsis hybrid cultivar
CTATTTATGGCCGTGGGGTGGATTTTTATAGAAAATGACTATGGGAATGCTTGGCTGGCCAATTGAGGGGTNTACTCATATAGTTGATATGATAATAATAAATTTAGTTAAAGATGTAAGTAAAGAGGGAGAACGACACGACACATCCCCAGAATTTATAGATGACTAACATTTGAAGGTATTAAACGTAACATGTACCTATTATGTTTCATAAATCTTATGTTAGCATTATAATTGAAGAGTGATTGGTTTTATAAGTTTGTCCAACTTTTGTAGTATGATCAAAGGAAAATATGGGCTAAGTCTAAATTTATTGTTGTGGTTGGTGTAAAACATCGTAATGAACAATTTTCATGAAGGATGAAAATTGTTTTGAAGTTGATTTGGTGGTCAATTAGAATGGGTTTTGATGGGTTTGGTTTTAGACCTAAATTAAGCATGTAGGGCTAAACTTGGGTCGTGGTCAATTTGGGTGGATTTTGATGGATTTGGGTTTAGACTTAAGTTAAGCATGTAGGGCTAAACTTGGGTCAAAATTGGGCTAGCTTTGGGCTAAGCTCAAATTAATTGTTGTATTTGGTGTAAAACATCATAATGAACAATTTTCATGAAGGATGAAAATTTTTTTGAAGTTGACTTGATGATCAATTTGAATGGGTTTTGATGGGTTTTGGTTTTAGACCTAAATTAAGCATGTAGGGCTAAACTTGGGTCAAACTTGGGCTAGATTTGGGCTAAGCTCAAATTAATTGTTTTACTTGGTCACAAATGACCTTATAAAGGATTTTCAACAAAAATTGGATGCCAATTTGAGGTTTAAGTCATTCAATTGTTGAGATTTGGGGTGTTAGCCAATATTGGGGCTAATTAGGGGTTTTGGTCAAAGGTGGTCAAATTAACCAAATTAGATCATGGTGTAGTGGGACAAAATGAAATTGGGAATATTTTGGATTTATTGGGATTTTTTGGATTTTTTGGATATTTTGGATTTTTGGGCCACGGAGGGGCATTTTGGTAATTTAGCCATTTTTTGGAAATTTTTGTCAATTTTGGCAAATGTGGATATATTCAAAGTGTTTGGAATAAGTTTTTATCAATATTGGGTATTTTGGCAAAAATTTGAGAATTTTGGCCAAATTTGGGTCCCAAGGGCAGTTATGTAATTTGGAGGTGCCTAGGGGCAAAAGACCAAGTTGGGCATTTCAAGTAGAATTGGATAGAGAACCATTTTAAATGAGTCATAGACCAATGAAATCCCATTTTGGGTCCTCATATATTGGTCTTAGCCAAGGTATTGTGAGGGTATTGTGAAGATATGGTGAGGGTATAGTGTACCTTAGCTCTGAATCAACACCCAGGGTCAATTCTAAGGCCAAGTAACCCTATAGGAACTCTTCTTGAGCTTCCCCATAATGATCTTACCTTCTAAATATTAGAGGTTAGTACCAATATGTGGAACTTTAAGTTGAGTAAAGAAAAGAATTTTGAGTTTCTAATGGTGAGGGTACATTTTCTAGTTTTCTAAGACCAGTCAATAGGGAAGTCCTATGGCTAGACCTAGGCTACTAAAGAAGTTTCTAGACCTAAACCAAAAGTGAGGCCAAAAAATTGACCCCCAATAGGTGCGGTGTGCTGGGCAAGCACACCACACGTATTGGTGTTGACCGACGAGATCAACAAGACTAATATAGATTTCTAAGTCATCAGACCTAGAAAGAAGCGTAAATTTATATATGCTATTTGTTTATGATGGGGATTTTTTAATAGGAATCAACATGTAAGGGTTGACCTCAAAAATGAGAATTGAAGGTACGAATATTGATATCAAAGGAGAGTCAGACATTTGGAACTGACTTTCAATAGAAGAAATCAGAAGTGTAGGACTGATCTTAAAGTAAGAATTGAAATTATTGGATCAATTCTTGAAGAATGTGAATTAGAAATATCAGACTAATTCAAAGTGAAAATTATCTGATCAATTTGGGAAAAGCATAAATCAGAAGTATCGAACTAATTTAATGTAAAAATTGAAATTATTAGATCAATTTTTTAAATCAGAAGTATTAAACTGATTCGATAAGAAAATTGAAATTATCGGATCAATTTTAAAAAGTTGTGAATCAAAAGTATCGAACTGATTCAAAGTGAAAATTGCACTTATCGGATCAATTTTGAAAAGTTATGAATCNATTTTTCATAGGGATCAACATGTAAGGGTTGACCTCAAAATGGGAATTCAAGATACAAATATAGATATCAAAGAAGAGAGTCAGACATTTGGAACTGACTTCCAATAGAAGAAATAAGAAGTATAGGACAGATCTTAAAGTAAGAATTGAAATTATTGGATCAATTCCTGAAGAATGTGAATTAGAAATATCAGACTAATTCAAAGTGAAAATTATTTGATCAATTTAGGAAAAGCATAAATCAGAAGTATAGAACTGATTTAAGGTAAAAATTGAAATTATTGGATCAATTTTGAGAAGTTATGAATCAGAAGTATCGAACTGATTCGATGAGAAGTTTGAAATTATCGGATCAATTATGAATCAGAAGTATTGAACTGATTCAAAGAGAAAATTGAAATTATTGGATCAATTATGAATCAGAAATATTGAACTGATTCAATAAGAAAATTGAAATTATAAGATCAATTTGAAAAGTTATGAATCAGAAGTATTGAACTGATTTAAGGTAAAAATTGAAATTATTGGATTAATTTTGAAAAGTTATGAATCAGAAGTATCGAACTGATTCGATAAGAAGTTTGAAATTATCGGATCAATTATGAATCAGAAGTATTGAACTGATTCAAAGAGAAAATTGAAATTATTGGATCAATTATGATCAGAAATATTGAACTGATTAAATAAGAAAATTAAAATTATAAGATCAATTTTGAAAAGTTATGAATCAGAAATATTGAACTGATTTAAGGTAAAAATTGAAATTATTGGATCAATNTTTAAAATTTGTTGTGAGAACATGTGAGAACCGGGCTGGTATTGCTCAGTCAAAAATTGGAAAGAATCACATGAGGATGTATGGATGAGAATGTAGTTCATATGATTGAGTGCAAATAAATAGGAAAATATTCATTGATGGGTGTAGACGTTTATTATTGAGTGCAAATAAATAGGGAAATATTCATTGATGGGTGTAGAGTTAGAGGACTTTAAAGTTAGTGCAAATAAATAGGAAAATATTCATTGAAGGGTGTAGAGTTAGAGGACTTTAAAGTGACAAGTTAAAGCCCCCAACTTAGTTTATTGTTAGGTTATGATACGAGATGTTAGCCCTTAGGTGGAGGGAATTGAGGGAACTCTAGAGTGAGTGACTGCAAATAAATAGGGAAATATTCATTGAAGGGTGTAGAGTTAGAGGACTTTAAAGTGACAGGGTGTAAATAAATAGGAAAATAATCTTTGAAGGGTGTAGAGTTAGAGGACTTTAAAGTGACAGGTTGTTCATATGATTGAGTGCAATAAATAGGGAAATATTCATTGAAGGGTGTAGAGTTAGAGGACTTTAAAGTGACAGGTTAAGAAATAGTCATTGATGGGTGTAGAGTTAGAGGACTTTAAAGTGACAGGTTAAAGCCCCCAACTTGGTTTAGAAATAATTTTTGAAGGGTGTAGAGTTAGAGGACTTTAAAGTGATAGGTTAAAGCCCCCAACTTGGTTTATTGTTTAGGTTCTGATACGAGATGTTAGCCCCAGTGGGAGGGAATTGAGGTAACTCTAGAGTGAGAGGGGTGTAGAGTTAGAGGACTTTAAAGTGACAGGTTAAAGCCCCTAACTTGGTTTATTGTTTTGTTTATGATACGAGAATGTTAGCCCCCAAGTGGAGGGAATCAAGGGAACTCTAGGGTGAGGGCTTGTATCTTCTCTGCCTAGCCGGTCTTTCAAAACTATTCAAACTTTAAATTAACCAATGTTCTTTATAGCATGTCTCGTAAGCGTTAAGAGTATTATTGTTCATATTTGGTACAACACAGTTTATGTACTTTCACAACAGAATTCCTACACTTATTACTGATTCATGATAAGAAGAAAGATATTTTCATATTAAGTATTTTTCTTCTACAAAAACTTAGTTATCTTTTTAAGTTGTTACTGTTTGGTTAAAAAATCAAAAATAGCAAAAATTTTTTAAAATTTAAATTCCTACAAAAATCATTTTAAGTTTAAGTAATTATCATTTTAAAAATACAAAAACTTTCTAAAAAGTGCATATTGCATAATCTTCTGTGTGGGTTCGACATTCAAGTCTTAATCAAAAAGCCTTATATTATTTGATAATGATATGTATACTTGTGTAGTATCCCAAAATAAATATATATAAACTAAAAATTTAATTTCTTATTTTTCTTCAGGATCAAGTTTTTGGTTTTGTTGTAAAATAAGGAAATGTAAGTGAAAAATACCATCAGAACTATTGTTATACTGTGCATAAGCATTAAGTTCATGGACCAAGTTTTTGGCGTCGTTGTCGGGGAAGAAAACTAAGTAAATTTCTATTTTTAGAAAGTCTTATTTAAACTTTAATAGTTGTATCTTATTTTGTATGTTTTATTTTGTTTTATTTTATTTTATGTTAGTGTATGCATAGTCCAGGTTCTGTAAGACTAGTGCCCTGCGATTCCAAATTAGAAAGAATTATTATAAAAATCAAAAAAACCAAAAAAAAAATAAAAATCAATCCAAAATAATCAAAATGCTGAAATTCATCAAGAGTTTAGACTTTTAAGAGATTATGCCAACCCTATTAAATGAACTTTATTATAGTATTCAAAAACCTATTGTAGTGGCTAATTCATTTGAGCTTAAACCTGCCATTATCTAAATGGTATCAAATAATCAGTTTGGGGGATCACCAACTGAAGATCCAAATTTACATCTTACCAATTTTCTAGAATTGTTTGCAACATTTAAATATGATGGTGTTTCAGATGATGCCATAAGACTTAGGTTATTTCCTTTCTCACTGAGAGATGAAGCTAAGATGTGGTTGAATTTGTTAGCACCTGGATTATCAGAACTTGGGATGATTTAGCATAAAAATTCCTTGCTAAATATTTTCCAAAATAAAAAACTGTGAAGCTTAGAAATGATATTGCATCTTTTAATCAGTTTGAAGGGGAATCAATTTATGAAGCATGGGAACGATTTAAAGAACTCTTAAGAAAGTGTCCACACCATGCTATACCCAATTCGAACCTTTTATAATGTAATAATTGGTTCTCATAGATCTATTATTGATGTCGCTGCTGGTGGTTCATTGATGTCAAATCCATTTCATGACGTTTATGCTTTAATTGAAGAGATGGCTACCAATAATATTCAATGGCCTTCTGAGAGGTTAAATCCTAAGAAAGTAGCCAACATTCTTGAATCTGATGCATTTACTATGTTAGTAAATCAAGTTGCTGCAATTTCAAGGAAATTAGACCAATTTGGAGTGAATTTTTCTCAACCAATTTTCGTGATCGAAGAGAATTCATTAGGCCAAATGATAGATTATCAAGCATCATTAGAAACTTTGAATGCCATAAATAATAAGCAAAGTAATCGCTATTCCAATTATTATAACCCAAGTTTGAAGAACCATCCCAAATTTAATTAGAATAACAATTCGGGTGGTAATAATCAGCAATGAAAGAACGACCAAGGAAACACACTAGGAAACTGGAACAACCAAGGGAATAATAGTTATAGATCTACTTATCTTCCAAGTATCAACATTAATACACAATTTAAGGAGAAGAAGATTTCTATAGAAGAAGTGGTGTTACAAATGGGTAACCAGTTACAAAGTCAAGGAGCTACATTTAGAAATATTAAGAATCAACTTGGGCAAATCACAAGTTCATTAAGTAATAGATCCCAAGGAACACTTCCTATTAATACTAAATCAAATCCAAAAGACCAGAATAAAGAACAAGTTAAAGCCGCACAACTTAAAAGCAGAAGAGAGTTGGAAGGTAGGGTTCAAAAAGAGATTGAAGTAGAGAGATAAGAAATTGAAGAATCTAAAGAGGGCGCTCTGAAAGATTCTGAAAGACCTATTTTTCTGTTGAGAATTGATTTAGAAAAACCACCACCTCCATTTCCTCAGAGACTTCGACAACAGAAGATGGATAAGAAAATTTCAAAATTTATGAAAATATTTAAGAAGCTTATAATCAATATTTCATTTGTTGAAACCTTAAAATGCCAAGCTATGTTAAGTTTATGAAGGATATTCTCAACAGAAAAAGGAGGTTTGAAGATAACAAGACTGTTGCACTTAGTGAGGAGTGCAGTGCTATAATTCAGAAGAAACTTCCTGAAAAGCTTAAAGATCCTGGTAGCTTTACAATTCCTGTGCAATTGGAGACAGATTTTATGGGAAAGCTTTATGTGTTATAGTTGCAAGCATTAACCTTATGTCATTATCAATATTTAAAATATTGGGATTAGGAGAAATAACCCCTACTACTATAACTCTGTATTTAGCAAATCATTTAATAACCTATCTTAAAGGAGTTATAGAAGATGTCCTAGTGAAAGTGGATCAAATTATCTTTCCTGTTGATTTCATTATGCTAGATATGGAGGAAGATAAAGAGATACCTATCATTGGGAGGTCTTTCCTAGCCACAGAAGGAGCAATGATAGATCTACAGAAAGGGGAATTAACAATGTGCGTCTATGATCAAATTGTTACTTTTAACATTTCAAAATCAATGAAATACCGTACAAAAGGTAAAGATGATGAATGTTATAGAATGGATGTTATAATATATCTGAGTGAATGTCATTTTAAGACTACTTATGAAGAAAATTTTGAAGAAAAAGATTTGGAACACGGGCAAGAAGAGGAACTAGATCAATGTGTTAACCTTTTAAGGAAGATTCAAGTTATGTTCAAGAAAGTTTTGAAATTTTGGACATGATAGAAAAAGATAAATCATTTTGTCCATCTATTGAAAAACCTCCAGAACTTGAGTTGAAAATACTTTTTGAACATTTAAAATATTCCTTTTCAAAAGATTCCTCAACTTTACTTGCTATAATTTCCTTGAATTTAACAAAGGAAGAAGAAGAAAAGCTATGAAAATTCTGAAAAGTTTTAATAAAGCCTTCGGATGGACAATTGCAGATATTAAAGGAATTAGCCCTTCAATTTGCATGCATAGAGTTAATTTGGAAGAAAACTGCAAACCTAGGGCTGATCCACAAAGGAGATTAAATCCTGTTATGAAAGAGGTTGTTAAGAAAGAAACTTTAAAGTGGTTAGATGCTGAAATTATCTACCTTATTTCAGATAGTGCATGGGTTAGTCAAAGTCACGTGTTCCTAAGAAAGGAGGAGTAACTGTAACTGTGAATGAGCATAATGAGTTGAAGACATTTATCTAAAGTCTTAAGCACTGTGAAGAAACAAATTTAGTCCTTAACTGGGAAAAATTCCAATTTATGATAATAGGAGGAATTGTATTAGGTCATCAAATATCTGAAAATGATATGGAAGTAGATCTTGCTAAAATTCAAATGATCACTAATTTAACTTATCCAACAAATGTAAGGTAAATTAGGAGTTTTTTAGGACATGCAAGATTCTACAACGATATATTAAGGACTTTTCTAAGATTGCTAAGCCTTTATGCCATTTACTGAAGAAAGATGCAATTTTTAATTTTGATGAGGAATGCCTAAAAGCTTTTAAATTATTAAAAGAAAAATTTCGCTGTACCAATACATAGTTTCACCAAATTGGGAAAAACCTTTTGAACTTATGTGTGATGCAAGTGATTATGATATTGGAGTTTCACTAAACTGGGAGAAACCTTTTGAACTTATGTGTGATGCAAGTGATTATGCTATTGGAGCTGTTTTAGGATAAAGATATGAAAAAATTTTCAATGTTATTTACTATGCTAGTAAAACTCTTAATAAAACTCAAATTAATTATACAACAACTGGAAAGAGTTATTAGCAATAGTATATGCCTTTAATAAATTTAGATCATATTTTATTAGAACTCATTGTATAGTGCATACAGATCATTCTACACTTACGTAATTAATGAAAAAGAAGGATATTAAACTGAGATTTATAAGATGGATTCTTCTTTTAGAAGAATTTGTTTGTGAAGGAATTTCACCCCAGATTATTTTTAGCCCTAATAGTCTAAGAAAGAGGGAGATTTAGAGAAGTATCTTCATGGGAGATGGATTTGAAGAAGAAGGAAGAAGCCATGAGGAAGAAGTTCATTAGTCAATTTTCATGGGAGATGGATTTGAAGAAGAAGGAAGAAGCCATGAGGAAGAAGTTCATTAGTCAAAAGTGCATAGGAGATGTATAACAGTTTCTTAGCTGTTAGTATTGAAAGGATATCGTAGAAGATCAACCAGATGGAGAATACTATATCTGTATTAGAGACTAAGGTGCTTCAATTGCATGCTCTTCTAGAACATATTTGGTGGCAACTTAACATGCAATTCAATCTTACCAGTTATGTAGAGGAAGCAGATAAGACGATGTTCCTTAAGTAAAAGTGGATCAAAGACGATAGTATTAGAGCTCGACACCACCGTCCATTTTATGGACTCTATATTCTTGGAGAGACTACTGAAAGACAAGAATTTATTCCTTTTAATGAAGAGTGAAATTAAGTTAAGCGTTAGGAATTGTGTGTTTGGAGTCATGTTTTTAAGTGTGTTAGTGTTTATGTCTTGTGTTTATGTTTGATGTCACTTATGTGTTTAATTGTAAATGTGTGTTAAGTGTTCTGTGCTTAGGAAAATTTTCTCATCCAAGACTATTTGGAGAGAGAACTAAGTGTTAAATGTGTTTGCGAAAATTTTCTCATCCAAGACTATTTGGAAAGAGAACTAAGTGTTAAATGTGTTTGTACTTGTAATTAATATAAGTTTATTTTTGTGAAAATTTTTGTTATTTTTAGCCTCAAATTGATTTAATTATTATGGAGAATTTTGAGAGAGAAGGGAGTTATAGGAAGTAAAAATAGTCATTTAAGTGAAATGAGAACATTTAGTGGGTGGTTTACTTAAGCTAATAGCACATTTTACTTACAATTAAAAATTTCAAAAATTGTGCACTGGCGCCTAAGTGCCACATCTCGCACTTAAGCGTGAGCCAACCAGAGAGGCAAGCGCCTAAGAGCCACTTACCTGCGCTTAAGCGCCGGTTCACGAAAACTAGTTTGTGAATGGTTAAAAGTAAATTTTTGGTCCAAAAATGCCATTTTTAACGCCTCCTATAGTCTTCCCCATCTCAGGTTCACGATTTTGAGGGCTAGGGAAAGTGAAATTTGGAGATTTCTTCGTGGAATCAGATGAGATTTGCTAGATCCAAGTTCCTTGAGTTAAGAGCTTTACTTCTATGCAATAATTTTGGATTTTCACCATATATTTTAAGTACATTTGGAAGATTTCAAAAATTTACTATTCATGATGAAAAGTGAAGAAAAATCTATGTAAATTGCTTGGGAAGTTTAGTTAGTGCTTTTGGAGGTTTAGTTTTGTGATTTAAACTTGATTTTTAAAGTTATTTTTTGAATTTCCCTAATTTGTAGAATGACACCTAGATTGAAGAGGAGCAAATGAAAGAGCCCATTTGATTTGAGCAAATTTGTTTGTTCAAAAGCTCAGGATCGATATAGTGATGCTCTACAATCAAAAAAATTGATGCAGGAGCGATGTTTTAAGAGTCCAGGTGGATAAGTGGTAGACCTGATAGTCTGCCAATAGTGGGAACAGTTCTGTTGTTTCTCTGTGTTTGCTATAATTTCTTTTGTACGGGAGTTTTATGTAAATCTCCCATAGGCTGAGGACGATCGAGTTATGGTTCGAGGGAAGTTGGTACCTTTTTATTCAGAGGTAATCAACTTATTTTACCATTTACCACCAAGGACTTTGTGTTTTCATGCGAATTATTGTCCTACTAAAGCGGAGTTAGACGAGATTATTTCAAACTTGACTATTGGGAGAGGACTTTTGAAGATCACCAATGAGAGGAGAGTAAAATTCCCAACTTTAAAGTTATGTGCACCTTCAAAGTCCTGGCACTATTTCATTTCTACTAATCTGCTTCCTACAAATCATCTCAGTGAAGTGACCAAAGAGAGAGCAACGTTGAATTATTGTATTCAGGAGGGAAAGCCCATCAACATAAGGGCTTTAATCTATCTCACTATCATCATTTCTGCAACATCTATTACAACTGCAGGTCTGGGATTTGCTTCTTTGATCTTTTCTTTGTGCGAGTAGGCTGGGGTTAAATATGATAGTTGGGAAGAAGTTTTGTTACCTCTAAAGCCCATCACGAAGGTGAATGTGAAGACTTACTATTAGCATTTGATTTCTGGCTGGAGAGGAAGATTTTTCAGGAGCTATGGAATGGAAACATCTGCTGCATCTACCTCTGCTGTCTTTTCAACTAGACCATCTATTTCACATGCTTCTTCAGCTAGAGGCGATTCTACTAAGACTCAGGAAGAGTTATTACAGAAGATGATGGATAATATCAATTTTACCGCTGATAAGGTACAAAATTTAAAGCATTTTGCATATCATACTAATAGGTATAATATAAGAAAAGTGATTATGAAGAGAAATNAGTGTAGAGTTAGAGGACTTTAGAGTGACGGATTAAAGCCCCCAACTTGGTTTATTATTTTAGGTTCTGATACGAGGATGTTAGCCCCCAGGTGGAGGGAATCGACGGAACACTAGAGTGAGAGCTAGTATCTTCTATGCCTAGTCGGTCTTCATAACTATTCAAACTTTAAAATAGCCAATGTTCTTTATAGCATCTCTAAGAATATTATTGCTCCTATTTAACACAACACAATTTGCATACTTCCACAACAGAATTCCTAAACTTATTATTGATTCATGATAAGAAGAAAAATATTTTTATATTAACTACTTTTCTTCTTCAAAAACTTTATTTATCTTTTTAAGTTGTTACTGTTTCGTTAAAATATCAAAAATACCAAAAATATTTAAATTTTAAATTCCTGCAAAAAATCATTTTAAGTTTAAGTAATTATTTTTTAAAAAATAGAAAAAGTTTCTAAAAAGTGTATATTGCATAATCTTCCTTGTGGGTTCGATATTCAGATCTTAATGAAAAAGACATATATTACTTGATAACGATATGTATACTTGCGTACTATCCCAATATAAATATATATAAATTAAAAAGACAAATTCTTTTTTTCTTCAGGATCAAGTTTTTGGTTTTGTTGGAGAATATGAAAATATAAGTAAAAAGTATCATCAGAACTATTGTTATATTGTGCATAAGCATTTAAGCCGTGGACCAATGACCTCACCAACACTCTTCGGACGTCTAGCAAGAAGGTTTATGGTTTTATTGCAACTCGATATAACTTTTGTTCCCTTCCGTACTATTAAGGGATAAATTTAAGTAGATTTTCTCGTAGCACACCTGCTTCCAGCTGGGTCCCCTCTCAAGGATGAGCTACTAAATGAGAAAATACTACAAATAGAGTCGTCTAGTGCCAGACATTGGAAATGTACTTTGATAAAGCTTCGTCATCCAAAAAAGATAAAGGATTAGGAACAATTACACTAGGCAAAGCAAGAATTAGTCTGATTTCAATCACAGTAGATCTTGGTTTGTTGAGATTTTCCTATCACCTGATAGAGCCATGCACAAATATTGAAGAAAAATATGAAGCATTGATCACGGCGCTGGAGTTGGCAATCTCAATGGATATAGCAAACATTGTCATCTATGGCGACTCACAACTGGCCATCTAAAAAGTTGTCGAACAGTATAAAATTTTGAAGCCAAGATTAACATAATACCATTAGTATATGGAGTAGTTGTTAGAATAGATCCTTAACTTGACTTTACAGAGGACTCCTTGGGGAGATAACGCCTGCCAACGCTCTAGGAAAACTTGCTACGGAATTGGCGTGTTTGCTAGTGAATTCCATTCAAATTTTAGTACAAGGACATCAGGTTTTCTTAGATCGACATTAACAATCTACAAAAGCTTAGAAAAGAAGAAGAGATAATGACTGTAGTAGCTAACATTAACAAAGATTGGCGCAAGTCATTGATACAATATTTGCAAATATGAAAGCTACTAGGTGACAAACCCAAAGCATATCACTTCACAAGAAGAGCTATGTCATATGCTCTAGTTGGTGATGTCATCTACACAATATAGTTTGATTAGATGTGGCTGAGATGACTAAGCACAGCTAAAGTACAAAATATAATTATAGAAGTACACGTCAAGTTGTGTGGAGCTCACCAGTCGGGGCCAAAGATGAAAATGAATATTAAAAGACTTGGATATTTGTTGGCCTCACTTTTGGTTGAGGTATAGTTTCCTCTTTAATAGCCTAGATAAGACTTTTCTTTTCACTATTACTAGAGGACTAGAAAAGACTTTTCCCTCTGGGTGTTTGTCTTAAGCTGGTGCATATACTGTCACTCACTTGCACATTACATTCCACTCACAACCCTGAATCCAAATTTGTTGACTTTGATCACTTAATCTTTTAGGAGACTCATGGAGATGGTCCCCTAATCCCACTAGCTCTTGGCTACGTTTTAGATAAGACAAGTACATAGAGGACCCAAATAGAGACTTCATTGGTCCATAGCTCAAATAAAGTGGTTGGCACCTCCATTTCACAAAAATACCTAACTTAGCCTTTTGCACGCTCAAATCTATCCAATTTTACCAAAATTCCCAATTTCACCCAAAATACTAAAATTTGTTTAAAAATCATTTCAAACCATTCGAAACCACCCAAATTGCACAAANAGCCTATCCAGAAATAGTAATCCTTGCCTGAAAAAGAAAAAAGGAAGAAGAAGAAGAAAAAAGTAAAAGAAAAAGAAAAGAAAAAAAAAAGAAAAAGAAAAGAAATGTAAAGGAGGAGAAGCTTGAGAATTAGTGCCTAATCCAAAATTGGTTCTACATTTGATCTTTTTAAAGTATAAGACTTGATAAAATCTTAATCTTATAAGTATAATATAGTAAGTAAAATTATTTTTAGTAAAATTTTTAAGTAGAGAAAGAAAAAAGAACTAAAATCTAAATTTAGAGAACTTACAATATTTTTGAATTAGATAGGAACTCATATTTTCTTAGCTCTTAACATTAAAAAATTTTCAAGCTTTCACTTGGTCTCATTTACTAATAATCAGGATATCGGAGATATGGAGGAAATTGCACCCCTGGTTCACCTGTAATCAGGCTCCCCAAGGATGAGTGAAATTTCTCTTCATAATCACTTTTCTTATATTATACCTATTAGTATGATATGCAAAATGCTTTAAATTTTGTACATTATCAGCGGTAAAATTGATATTATCCATCATCTTCTGTAATAATTCTTCCTGAGTCTTAGTAGAATCGCCTCTAGATGAAGAAGCATGTGAAATAGATGGTCTAGATGAAGAGACAGCAGAGGTAGATGCAGCAGATGTTTCCATTCCATAGCTCCTGAAAAATCTTCCTCTCCAGCCAGAAATCAAATGCTAATAATAAGTCTTCACTTTCACCTTCGTGATGGGCTTTAGAGGTAACAAAACTTCCTCCCAACTATCATATTTAACCCCAGCCTACTCGCACAAAGAAAAGATCAAAGAAGCAAAATTTTTTTTAGTAAAACATTAAAAAATTTTCTAATAATTGCGGACAACATTTTAAATTTAAGTAGGAACTCATATTTTCTTAGCTCTTAACATTAAAAAATTTTCAAGCTTTCACTTGGTCTCATTTACTAATAATTTTTTTTTAAAATTGGACTACTATATTTCTAAATCTAAATTTTAGTAACTCCTAAAGAAACTCATATACATGTCATACATATTTGGTTTTTAAAGATTGAAGTGTCACTTGAGGACAACATTTTATGTTTGGGGGATTTTGATACACCTAAAATATATAGTGTTTTTAGACACTTTTTTATACCTACTTTTGAGATATTGTGCTTTAATGGAAGTTATTTTTGTGTTTTTCTTGCAGATTCAAGTAAAAAAAGGAAAAAATGCTTAAGAGAGTGAAAAACAATCAAATTTGGAGCAAAAAAAAGAAAAATTATGCGAAAGAGTTTTGGGCGCCACATCCGGCCCTTACGCACCAGTTAAACAGAGAAGGCCACACCTAAGCACCTAGATCTTGCGCTTAAGCGCTAGTGGCAGTTACTAGACGAGTAAAATCGATTTTCACAAATTTCGAAGTGGTTTTTGAGGCACTCATTGGCTCAATAGGTGGTTGTAACCACCATGGACGAAAATAATCATGAAAGGATGCGTCTCTTGGGCAAATACAACAAATCAATACCCATTTTGAGTAGATCCCAAGGCACCTCTTGGAAAACCATAAGAGAAAGAAGAGAGGAATTAGAGAAAAGAGTCCTGAAAATATTGACAATTTTTGAAAGTTCTTCTCTGGGGAGTTAGTTCAGAGAGATTTTCAAGAACCACTTCTTATTTACTTTATCCTTTTTGTTATTTTGTTTTGAGTGATTATAAAAGAGAAGAGATTCAAAGGAACTGCAAGAGTTTGGTGTAAGACTTAAGATAAGTTTTTATCTTTTTGCTTTAGACTACTTTTGCTTTTAATCGAGACTTGTTTTTGGTTTGACAATGATATCTTCTCTTAAACTATAGTGTGGTTTTGTTTTGCTCCATGGATTATGAGTAGTTTTCTTTATCTTTCTTCTTTAAATGATAAGTAATTAAGTTTTGGATGGAAGTTGTGGAGAGTATNGGGTTATAAAATTTAGAATATGGGCTATTAGGTTTATTAGCAACTGCATGTAAAGTTTCTAATGATTCAGAGTCATTCATTTTCGTAATAAAGTATCCTCACTTAATTGAGGTATCTGGGAAAAGCTCATTGCATAATTATATAACTTCTTAAATTTCACAACAACTTGAGATAGTAAAAAGGTAAAAGCATCATTATCATGAATACTAGCTACACTTTTAGGATTTACTCTTTATGAGGGCCATTGAAAAGTATTAGTTGTCATTTCTTTAATTAAGGCATGAGCTTCATCGAATGATTTTGACATTAAAGATCATCCAACAACAGCATCAATTATAGATCTAAGGGATCCTATTAACCCATTATAAAAATTTTGAATGATTTACAAGTCAAGTATAACATGATGTGGACACTTTCTAAGGAGTCCCTTAAATCCTTCCCACGCCTCATAAATTTACTCCTCTTCAAACTAAAAAAAGAAGTGATATAATTTATAAGTTTAGCTATTTTTGAAGGAGGAAAGTATTTAGCCAAGAATTTTGTGCAATATCTCCCCAAATTCTAATAGATATAGATGTCAATGAGTTTAACCTCATCTTAGTTTTATCCCTTAAGTAAAAAGGAAAAATTCTATGTTTAATCACGTTGTTTGATACACCATCATATTTGAATGTAGTACAAAGTTTTAGAAAACATGAAAGATGTAAATTTAGAGGTGAGGTCATTCTTTCATCAACCCAAATAAAAATAAAAAAGGATTTAAAACATAAGCTGCAGAAAAGGGCCAACCAAATGTAGAATAGAGAAGGTAAACAGATGCCCAAAAACAAAGCAACACTTATAGCTTGAACCTTCCAATGGACAACAAAAAGTAAAACCATTCCACCAAGCAAAATGAACACCCTTCAACTCATGGTGGTAAAAAAAATGAAGCAAAAAGTAGATAAGGCATCAAGTGAGAGCACTAAGATATGATATATTGGAGCTCAAGAAAATCACCATTAATAGGAGTTTTTTGATGTGATGTGGGACTTATCCCAAGGAATACCTCATCGGCATCTTTAGCCTTTTGAGCTAACCAATTTGTCAGGGCATTAAATTCATGATAGATGTAAGGAAAATGAATAAATAAATTGTATCTTTGAATAAATTCCCCAATTCTATCATAGGGGCAAATAAATCCCATTTAGGTTTTGTGGCTTTATAGAATTTATCAATAAGTCTTTAAGAATTTGTTTCAATAATAATCTTTGAGAGCTTATGTGTTACTGCAACCTGCAACACCGATAAAAAGGCCCAACTTTCAGCCTCCAAAGGAGAGGAGGCAAGGATAGGAGATGCAAAAAAATATAAACATAGCTCAGAATGGTTTCGTAGAATCCCACCCTCACCGGCACCGCAGGAAATCTAACTGTCATCAGTATTAAACTTAACCTAGTCAAAATGAGGGGGGTGCCGTCTAAAGAGAGTGGCCATCCTACCCAACCTTGGCTGCAAAGTTTCACCAAAATAAACATAAAGCTCAGCATGCTCTCCAAAAATGAGCAAAGATATTAGAAACAGTAAGAGAAGGTGCAAAAATATTATTACCATATTTAGCATCATTTCTCGCCACCCAAATGAACCAAAGCACAACAATAGGAAACAAAAATAGTTTATTATCAACCTAAGAAGCAGCTCTGCAAGTTTTCAGAAAATCCACAACAGAGGAGGAATTCATCCATTTCATATACAAAAGTGTTCCATGTTTCCACATCAACAGGACAAAGAAAGAAAAGGTGCATAGTCGTTTCCAAATCTCTTTTACATAAATAGCATTAAGAGGCCAATTTCAAACCTTTTAGCTTTAAAATACTATCCAAAGGGAGCAGATTCAGAAAAAACCTCCATAAAAAAAAGAGAAGGATGAAGAAATTAACTTGTTCCCAATAACATACCCCCACCTCCAATCGCTATAATGATAAATATTAGTATAAAGCACTTTGGTGGGAGAGCAAAAAGTGGTGGTCTTCCACAAAGTTTTATCCTTATTATTTATCTTTCTAGAAAATTTAGATATTTTAGCTGCCTGGATCCCAAAAAAATTCATTTATCTTATTGATAATCCAATTACCCTGAACCCACAAATCAGAGATAATCATATCATTCGAGATCCCCTTATATATAGAAAAATCCTCTTCACCTAGACCCCAATGATCATGCCAAACTGAAATCTTGCTCTCTCCAACATCCCAAAAAATAAAATTGCTTGCAATAGCTCTCGCTTTAAGAATAGGTTTCCAAATCTTAGAATCACCTGTCTTCCATTCAACCATGGTCGGGTGATGTTGAGAGCAATATTTCTGATGAAGGAATATAGCCCATTACGAATCATTAGAGTAAAATTTAAACCACATCTTGCACATATTAATTTTGGAGATTTCATTAAGACTTTTAAACCCTAAGCCACCAGCATTTGTAGGCTTCCAAACTTTATTAAAAGTGGTCCAATTCTTCCTTGACTGACTCCCAAACAAGAGAAACAGATTAAAGAGCATCTCTAAGTGAGCTGAGTGTTCCTCTTAAGGTCAAGAATTAGCATAGCATGCATAGGAATGCTGATTAAAATGTTTATGAGTAAGGTGTGGTGAACGCCATTAGAAAGAAAAATAATCCTCCAAACCTCAATTTTGGATTTGATTTTATCAAAAACATCATCCAACTGAGATTTTTTCTGACGTACCCTTAAGGGATTAACTCCAAGGTATTAGAGTCGAAGTGTTGTTGAATGGCACCCAGTAAAGGAAATATCCCTGTTAGCCATCGAGTTATTAACATTCTTTCTAAAGACAAGATTGCATTTTTCTTTGTTAAAGATTAAGCCACATGAGACTCCAAATGCATTTTGCTTGTTGAAATTCATCAACAACCCGCATCATCATATTGATGGTATTTTTACTAGCATTAGAAAAAATGATAACATCATCCACATGAGCGAGTTGACTAACCAAAACCTTCATAACTATTCAAACTTTAAAATAGCCAATGTTCTTTATAGCATCTCTAGTAAGGATAAAGAATATTATTGCTCCTATTTAACACAACATAATTTACATACTTCCACAACAGAATTCATATACTTATTATTGATTCATGATAAGAAGAAAAATATTTTTATATTAACTACTTTTCTTCTACAAAAACTTTATTTATCTTTTTAAGTTGTTACTGTTTCGGTTAAAATATCAAAAATACCAAAAATATTTAAATTTTAAATTTTTGCAAAAAAATCATTTTTAGTTTAAGTAATTATTTTTTAAAAAATATAAAACTTTCTAAAAAGTGTATATTGCATAATAATCTCTGTGGGTTCGATATTCAAGTCTTAATGAAAAAGACATATATTACTTGATAACGATACGTATACTTGCGTACAATCCCAATATAAATATATATAAATTATCATGAATCAGACTTTTCTTTTGACTTAGGGTCTAGCCATAAAACTTTTCTTTTGACTATTCCTAGAGGACTAGAAAAGGAACCCTCATAATTAGAAACTCTAAACTCTTCATTGCTCAAACTGAAGTTCCACAGATTGATCCTAACCTCTGGCACTTAGTAGGTGGGGCCCATATGGGGGAGCTCAAGGGGAGTCCCCATAGGATTGTTTGGCCTTAGTGTCAACCCTCTGGGTGTTTGTCTTAAGCTGGTGCATATACTGTCACTCACTTGCACATTACATTCCACTCACAACCCTGAATCCAAATTTGTTGACTTTGATCACTTAATCTTTTAGGAGACTCATGGAGATGGTCCCCTAATCCCACTAGCTCTTGGCTAGGTTTTAGATAAGACAAGTACATAGAGGACCCAAATAGAGACTCTATTGGTCCATAGCTCAAATAAAGTGGTTGGCACCTCCATTTCACAAAAATACCTAACTTAGCCTTTTGCGCGCTCAAATCTATCCAATTTTACCAAAACACCCCCAAACCTTAAAGTTGACCAAAATTCGTAATTTCACCCAAAATACTAAAATTTGTTTAAAAATCATTTCAAACCATTCGAAACCACCCAAATTGCACAAAAACTCCTCAAATTGTGAAAATTACCAAAATACCCCTCAAATTACCAAACTTACCAAAATTCTCTTGGTGATCCAAACTTTTCCAAAAGCCCCAAAATCATTTCAAATGTCCCCAAAACCAATTTAGATTCTTCAATTAAACCCAATTTTGCCATTTCACCAACTTTGACTAAAAGCCCTAAATTGCCCTTAAAGGCCCCATTTCCCTAATTCACCCTAAATGTCCATCAATTTAATCCCAATATTCTCTAATTTCAATCCTAAACTCAAATTAATTATTAAAATACTCATTTAAAAACAAATCCAAGTACAATTGACTCACATTGTGAACCCAATTTCAATAAAAACCAAAATCCATAATTTTGACCATATGGCCTAATCTCACCCAACTGAACCCTATAGCCCACTCACTTGCTCCAATTTCAAACTCAAACCATTTAAAACCTTACTAAGAACCAAATTGAACCCTCGACTAGTCCAATTCAAGCTTCAATTTCACTCAATTTCAACCTAAATCCAAAGTTCCGAAATTTGCCCCAATTTATCCATTTGCTCAAATTCCACCAAATGGAATGCTCTAACCAAAAAATTGGCACCCAATCGATGTTGAGAACTCCTCATAACATCCCCTTAAGCCATTTTGAGTCATAAATTTGGAATTAGCTCAACTTTAGCCTAACCTAAACCCAAGTCAAACCCAACATGCCCAAATTTACTAAATGATCAAACACTACTAAATTTAACTCTTAAATCAATTCAAAACCACTCCAAATCTTTATAAACTCTTTATGAAAATAATTTGCACCAATTTTCTCAATTAATTGAGTCCAATGTCATCGCTAGCCCTACCTAGACCCAACTTCATGCCAATTTGACCCAAATTGAACCCATGCACCAAAATTGACCAAGCCATACCAAATTGATCAAGCTAAAGCTTTTACATCCATCAAGTACACCTTAGTATCCAAGCTAGACTCATCTAGCCCACCTTAGAAGAGCTATGGACTAATGGTCCCCTGATTTAAGGGATTTCTCCCCATTTTTGCCCTAATCTTGAATTATCTTTTCCCTCATGCCATTCCATTAGGGGTTAACCATCATTAGCCACCCTCCGACCTTCCTGAGCTAAGAAATGACTGAACCCTGGCCAGCCACCAACTCAACCACCAAAAATAGCTAGCCTAATGGAANTAAGCTATGGACTAATGTTCCCCTAATTTAAGGGATTTCTCCCCATTTTTGCCCTAATCTTGAATTATCTTTTCCATCATGCCATTCCATTAGGGGTTAACCATCTGTCGGCACTATTTTTGATGTGGGGTTTGCTTGTAAGAAGCTGTCGGTCATCGAAATTGAAATCCCGTTGCCTGGAGTGATGAAAATCAAACCAACTTCTGCTTTTCCTGGTATGATTGTGCCCGAACCTTTGTCTTTTCTGGCTGAGGAAGCACCATCGAAGTACATTTCCCAGTGTTGTACACTGGAGGAATCTATTTGTAGAATTTGTTTGTCTGGTAACTTGTCATTGAGTGGGGACCCAGCTGGTAATGGGTGTGCAGCGAGAANCTCTGCTTCATTATTGGTGCAAGGCTCTGTTAGGTGGTACGAGAATCTCAACATACCCTTGTTTGGAGTGATGAAAATCAAACCAACTCCTGCTTTTCTTGGTATGATTGTGCCTGAATCCTTGTCTTTTCTGGCTGAAGAAGCACCATCAAAGTACATCTCCTAGTATTTTTCACTGGAGAAATCTGTTTGTAGAATTTGTTTGTTTGGTAACTCGTCATTGACTGGGGACCCAGCTGGTAATGGGTGTGCAGCAAGAAAGTCTGCTAGTATCTGTCCNTTTTTCCTGGTATGATTATGTCGGAGTCCTTGTCTTTTCTGGCTGAAAAAGCACCATCAAAATACATCTCCCAGTGTTGTGTACTGGAGGAATCTGTTTGTAGAATTTCTTCATCTGGTAACTCGTCATTGAGTAGGGACCCAACTGGTAATGGGTGTGCAGCAAGAAAGTCTGTTAGTATCTGTCCTTTGATAGCACGCAGAGGAACAAAANCGCACCATCAAAGTACATCTCCCAGTGTTGCGTACTGGAGGAATCTGTTTGTAGAATCTGTTCGTATGGTAACTCGTCATTGAGGGGGGACCCAGCTGGTAGTGGGTGTGCAGCAAGAAAATCTGCTAGTATCTGTCCCTTGATAGCACGCACGGGAACAAAGGTTATGTCGAATTGCAATAATATCATCGACCATCTTGCTAGACGTCCGGAGAGTGTTTGTCGTGTCATTAAANGATATTGTTTAATGTCATCAAAAGCATGTTGGCATTTTTCTTCCCAAATATATTTGGCATTCTTTTTAACCAGTGCTGAAAAAGGCTGGCATCTACCCGAAAGGGTTAGAAAATAAAGCGTCTTAGATAGCCAACTTCCCCTGAAAGGAGCGTAATTGTTTCAAAGTTTTAGGGGGAGGTATTTCTAAGATAGCTTTAATCTTTTCTGGGTCTGCGTAATTGTTTTAAAGTTTTAGGGGGAGGCATTTCTAAGATAGCTTTAATCTTTTCAGGGTCGATCTCGATNTGGAATTCTCATTGGCTAAAACTCAATTTTAAACTCATCTGAGCTGGCTAAGTCAGATTGGAGACGAGGGCTCGTTATCCCTCCATTTAAGCACTATTTTGCACACATCAATTGCCCTTAGTGGCCACCCCAAGCATCTCTATTTAAATAGCCCCCTTCATGGCAAAATGAGAGATCATAAAAATCCTTGAGAAAACTCTGCCAAAATCTCACCAGCGACTCTCCAAGAACTCCTCAACTCAAGCCCACAATTTTCCCCCTATAGTTTCCCCTGTTAGAGCCCAATTTTGAGCTCAAAATTTTAGCTTGAACCAGGACAGATTTTTCTACACCTCCATAGCCCACTAAACTCTAATAAAATATGTTGAAACCATCACCAGAGCAAGAGGAGTTGATTCCCCACAAAGCCCCACCTTAAACAGCCTCTAACGTAGATCTAGACCAACACCTGAAATTGAGCTTGATCAAAATCATAGCTAGACAATTCACCACTGCCCGAGAACTCATTTGAAGGTTTTTTTGGTCCATATGAAGCTACTACAATCATCTAATTGAGGCCTGACCTCTTACCGAAAGGTATTGAACCTCTACCCTAAACCGAGCTTATTTTGATTTTTCATGTGTAATGACTTGATTTCATGAGTGATTAATCATATGGATAGACGCTTCTTGAGTTGATGAAGGTTTAAAAGCAAACCCTTATGCAATTTTGTTGAGTCTAGATGAAGAGCTTAAGGTTTTAGTGTGAATAATTCTCGTGTTTGGACACTTGCGGACGATGACGGAGAGCTGTCTGATCGCGCGTTTATTCAACGTATAGATGAGATCAAACAGAATGAATGGATAGAATGAAAAGATTTGCTGATAAGCGGCTACATGGATGGCAGTGTTAAATGGTGGAGTGTCGTGTGTAGACATTGGAGTGGACGAGGTTGAGGTGGCGTTGTGTGGATAAATAGATAAATTGAGGCATTTTTTATTCATTTTAATGCCCGAGCTATATAAAATAAAATAAAAATACCCTCTTACTCAACGAACAAAGGAAAAATAATGTGGACTAAAAATGAAGAATATTTATTTACTTTCTGATTTTTAATGAATTAAACACTCTCTGGAGTATTTTAATTCATTATGGTCAAGCATTGCTCACCATTGCTTGAAATTTTTAGGGTTCATTCGTTATGACATGGGCTATGTCCACATTGTGCATAAAAATAAATTTAATCAACTATAAGAATTTGAAAATTGTTTGATTAAGTTTAACCACTAAAGTTGATTTTTCAAGAAACGTTGTGATTTTTGTACAGAAATAATTATACTAAATTAAATACACTTCAGAAAATTATGAAAAGTGGTTTTTTGAGTTCCTTGTGATCATGAGCACTTAGTAAAAGTAAAAATCTTTTTTGATAAAATACTTTATTTCTTAGCTCTATTTTGAATTAAGAATAATTATAAATAATTAAAATTTTCAAAAATAAAAAAATATTTCAAAATGTTCCTACTTTTTTCCAGATCACTTAGGACTCATTAAAATAATTTTTTCCAATTTTTCTAAGTTCAAAATGAATTTCTAAGAATGTATTTTCCTATTCTTCTCATTAAAATAATTATAATAAGTAAATTAAAAATCAAAAAAATATAAAATTTATTTCTCTGAGTTTTTTGGACTGAGAGAGGTTTAATATAAATATAAGAAGTCATTTTTGTAAATGAAATATATTTTCTATTTAATTAAATCACTAAAAATCATTAAATAATTATATAACTAAATTAAAAAATTTGATTCAAAAAATCATGGTATTTTGCCTGAGTGTTTTCTCTGACCTAAGGGGACCTATAATACTTTTCTTATAAACCAAAAACTTTATTTTGATTACTTAAATAAATTAATTTTTAAAATCCTATTTTCTAGGTTAAAATAATTATTTAAATTAAATATAAAAAAAATCATATTTTTCTCCTCTAATGTTTTAATTACCCTATGGGTAGAATACTCTAAAAATCTCTTAAATCAATTGAATTATGCTTCATGAGTTATGAGATGAAGAGCACCAAGGGTAAAGTGGTCATTTTAGGCTTTTGGCCCCTTAATCAAAATTTAGGATTAATTAAAAGGAAAAATGATAATTTTGATCCTAATTTAACTTGTTTGGATTATTGGAACATAATAGGTAAGGGGTAGAAACCAACTTGCCACCTTTCCAAGATAAGAATAAAGTTATAAATTTTCTAAATCATCAGATTTGGAAGTTGATCAAAGTCAAATGATTCTCAAGTGATTGGCTAAAATTAGGCAGATGATGTTCCAATTATGATTAAGTGCACAATTAAGAAATTATATGACTTCTTTTGATCAAAATCCATATCAGCTAAAATAAAATTCTAACATTTGCCAAATCTTTCTCCCATTAGATTCATTATGGGGCTTGGTAGTGAGCTTAGGCTCGTTTTTAAAACTTGTTTTGATGGGATTTAGAAAATAATGTTGTTGATGATTAACACCATCAAGCTAAACTTTTGTGGTGGTTATCATATCTTTAATGACTGAAACTTGCCTTATGGGCATTCACCCAAATAACTTTTAAGTAAAATATCAACTGATTAATTGAGTACCCAACCTTTGGAATGATTAAAATGTCAAAGTTCACCAAGTAATGGGGTGATTTTAATTTGGCCTGGGATGATTAATAGAACAATATGATAAGTTTTAGAATGAACTTAGATATTTGAAGAGATCTTCAAAGCAGTCTGGGGTCATCCCATTAATACTTTGAAATCTTTTAAATATTCTGAAGGACAAATTGGACATGCTATATTTTGTTCTAGAATCATCCATTAAGATCTTTCGAGACTCAATAAATCATAACTTTGGGTTTGTGAATTACACTTTCAACTATTCATGTTTTAGCTATTCTATAATATTATGACTACCTGGTTGAGTACTTTCAATTACATCCAAACTAAAACAACTTTCCAAAAATTAATCAACATTTTGAAAAACAGAAACAAATTATTTCAATTGTAACCATAAATCCTTTAAAATTTCACTAAAATTAACGTCCTTTTGAATTTACAGGAGTCCCTCGGAGGAGGTAACCCACAGTTGCTAATGAGATCTCCCTGGTTTAAATGGGTTTCACAACTCATTTAAGCTAAGTAAGTTCAAAAGAAAATAGTGATACCAGAATAAGGGAACCATGATATCTTAACCGGTGTCACTCTAACAA
The DNA here is from genome assembly GCA_002079205.1 of Phalaenopsis hybrid cultivar. Classification (NCBI taxonomy): domain Eukaryota; kingdom Viridiplantae; phylum Streptophyta; class Magnoliopsida; order Asparagales; family Orchidaceae; genus Phalaenopsis; species Phalaenopsis hybrid cultivar. Next base: position 40,675 of record JXCR01053025.1, read on the forward strand.
TATTTAAATAACAATAACCTTAGGAAGCAATTATTTTGACATTAGAACTTGACACATTAGAAAACTTAACCTCTAAACCTGATACTTCTCTTAATCTTTACAATTTGACACTTCTAAAACTTAAACCTGCAATGACGAGGAGCTTGGAGCTAGCATTGTGGGCAGCACGACCATCTTCAATAGGAAAACATGTCTACACTAGCTAAAACATTCCTTAGAATTAAATAATCGAACCATAAGATTTTAAGGTTTTCCGCCTAGTGTGATATAAATCCTCAACTTATCTTTAGGCCTTTGTATAGCTCTGCTATACAATTTAAGCCCTAACCTGTTTTAAGATTACTAGGTGGTCGTTTGGTATGAGTTAAATCCTCACATCTTCCAAGATATTTGTGTGATCGTTTCACAAAAACTTAAGCTATAATTAATAAAATTGGCAGGATAAACATGTAAATATTTCTTCTCTAAATTAAAACCAAAACATAGGTTAGACTAGAAAGTCAATGAGGTTGTCCTGAGGATCTGTGACATCCCCTAGTTCTTCTTCTTTTAGATACCAAAAATAAAATGTTCCAAATTTGAGTCATTCTCATTACACTAGCTAAACCATTCCTTATAATCAGGGGATATTATCTTCAATAAGTTCAAAGGATTAGAAATTTTAGTGAGATCAAACAAAGAGGTTTCTCGGACGACTTCAGTTATCTAAGAAATATTTATCTATAGGGGCTTGCCCATATAAAAAGCTCTTCCAAACCCAGCTTAATATAAGCCCTATTTAATTTTTAATATTAAATAGGGGGCCATGTAAGCGTATAAAAAAATAGTTTTGTAGACCAAAATGATGTCATACATTTCTTAGATTATTTGACTGAGCGTCACTGTCAAGCCATGTGTCTATCTTTTGAGATGGATACATAACTTAAGATGTGACACTTTTTCATTTAAACTATGAAAGATATGGGATCAGTTTAATTTCATATTTTTCCAAAATTAAATGTACATGTAAATTAAATGTCTGTTCAAAGCGGGTAACAAGATTCTGATTCCGGCGACCGATAGCATCTACAAGTCGATCCCCCATAAAATAGTGTCAACAGCTTCTGGCGACTCCAATAGAGACAAGATTTTCTCCCTATTTAAATCAGGTAATAATATCTTTATACACCGGTAATGTCTCCATGTCCCTTGTGTACCAAATTACCCTTCTTCAATTGGCATGCTTTGCTCATTTCTTTCTTGGGTAAGTACAGTCAACTCTTTTGGACTTCGGAACCGTCTGTTCAATCACCTTTGAACAGAGAGGTGCAGGAGTTCATTAGGACTTTTAATCATTGTGTGGGGTCGGGCCTCCAATAGGTGTGTTGGTGGACTAGTTCTGCCTGCAAGATATGCGTTGTGAAGTTTGTCCCGCACTAGGTCCTAAGACTTTACTTTCCTATTCGTCTATTTTCGGATTTGGTTCCTATTTTGGAAATAAAACCAAATTGTGTCATGTTGCACTTGCTTTGTAACTTCTCTTAATTAATTAATTAAATTCTTCTACTTTCAAACTATCTTTATTAAATTTTAAAACCTCCACAAACTAAAATTAAATAAGGATTTGCGAGTCTAAAAAGCAACCTTTGTTAATTTTTAGTGTTCACACTAAAGTTACAAGGTATTGGCTAAATAACCAACCCCATAGCTTTCTTTTTGAAGCAACTGCAATGGCGTTTCCTATGCTCACTTGCTCTTGCAACTTGCCAACGATCCGCGATGCCCACAATGTCGCTCACACTATCAAGTTAGGAGTCAGATTCGATGAACTGGAAGTCATGCTCGGAAAGGCTCCCTTTGTCATGATGAAAGATACTGCTCTAGAAGTTCAGGAGCTATCTGATGAGTTCAACTTAAACTGTCCCCAAGATTTCCCTTCTTATAAGAAGGTAAAGACTACTGCCCAAGCACCTGCTATGCTTGATGTTCCCAATTCTGCAAAGGAAATAGAGGTTATGATCTTTGAAAATATAATCGAAGGTTTCAACAACCTATCATCAGTGTTTAAAATTAGGTTAAATTCAAGAACTGCGCCATTAACTCGGTCACAAAGAAGAAACTGCGGCTAAAAGATCTGAAAGGCTACTAATGCCTAGATTTCTGAAGAGGTGTTTGTTAATGAAATTCCTCATCAAGAGCAACTAGGATTGCTGGAGACCTATCCGCTTCTGCGAGGGAGTAGGTTCGATCCCCTAATGGACACCAATGTGTACAAAAGTATCTTAAAGATTGCTGCTACTTTACCGTTACCTCATGGACATGGTGGGAAGAGGAAGAAGCCCGCTCCTATCACCCGAGTTAGTGCAATGTTGCAGATACTAGCTACAAAAGAGGTTTGTTTGGTAAGTGAATTACTTAAACGAGTGGGATTTGCAGTATCCCCTCACATGAAGAGAGAAATTTAAAGAGATCTCAAATTATCTAGACAATTTCAAAGAGCACTAAAACTCTTTCTACTCGCATTACCATCAGGTTTCGCCTGAGAAACAGAGTTTATACTATCGCCATCACCACCAATTTTACCGTCGCTGCTCCAAGGCCTCCAAGTCGTCTACTAGTTAAGTCACTTATGGGCCAGAGATTTCTACCAGTTACCAATCATAAGGATTTTTCTAAAGTTGCGAAGAAAAGATGAAGAAGTTACATTGAATTATATTCAGTATGCACCATGGGGAGCATACTTCTCTTCGACATGTCGAAGCCTCTATTGAGACACCCCATCCTAAGAAGTCACCGTAGAAAAAAGAGGTATGGGTCCAATATGGTTCAGTGAGTTTGTAAGGCAGGATCATGGAATGAGTCAAGGGTCCGAGGTATCTAACATCATCACAACTATTGCTACCGAGTTAGATGAGCAAATGGAGGATATTCAGTAGAATCCCTTAGATCTCAAGATGATACAAGAATCTATGATTACAGAAAAGGTTGAGAAGCTTAAGATCGAGATTTCTGAATTAGCCTGAGATCATGGACTTTAACGATTATCTCGATGAAAAATTCATGGATATTCATGTCATAAAAACTAGAGATGCTGCATCTATGTTCGATGCCCAACTCTGGTTGAAGGAAATGCCATTGATGATCTGCATAGGGTTGTTATACTAAGAGATGATAAAATCAACAAAATGGAGAAAAGGATGGAAGAGATGGCCACTACCATGGTTACCATGGCTACACTTCATGGACAGTCTCAACAACAACAATTAGCTTCTCTGGAAGTGAACTAGCCAGAAATTGTACACANAGGTTGTAAATCTCCTTTAATGCAATATTCTTGTTTTTCTTTATAATATTTGATGCATTGATGTAGCCTTTAATGCAATATTCTTGTTTTTCTTTATAATATTTGATGCATTGATGTAGAGATGACGGAACCATGTTGTTCTGATGAATCCAAGGTCGACCAAGCAGAGCGTTGAAAGAGGTCTCGGCATCGATGATATGAAATTTTGCGGTTGTTGCTAGTTCTCCAACCTTCATAAGTAATGTAATTGACCCAGGGGCTCGCTCTTTCTCCTTTTTAGTTGAATCCTCTTAACATCATCTTATCGGGGATGATCTCCTGAATGTCGAAGTCCAATAACATTCGTAGATTCATCAAGTTAAGAGATGCTCCAGGATCCACTAAAACTCTAGATAGTACAAATCTACCAATGTTGACAGAGATATAAAGTGGTCTATTGTGATCGGTTGTACCAAGTAGTAAATCTTCATCTGAAAAGGTTACTCCAGATTGTTCTTTCAACGAGCAAACTTCATCTGAGGATGTGCTGGCCAGCTCTGTTCTCTCAATGAGCAAACTTCATATGAGGATGTGCTCGCCAACTGAGCTAAGCAAATTTCTGGATCTAGCAAAGCTGTAACCAGAGAGCCAACTAATTTAAGAAAATCTCAAGAGCAAACTTCATCTGAGGATGTGTTGGCCAGCTGAGCTAAGCAAATCTCTGGATCAAGCAACTCAACGGGCAAACTTCATCTGAGGATGTGCTGGCCAACTGAGCTAAGCAAATCTCTGGATCAAGCAAAGTGTAACCAGAGCTTCCCTCATGTCCTTTGACAGGATCAGAGCGTCATAGATGCTCAGTCAGGCCGGCAACTTCCTAAGATGTGCTAGCACGTTGTAATCCACTTTATTTGTTCCTGTGGCTTTATCTTGATCATGTTGTTTTTCTATTGGTGGAGGTGGAGGTAGATCTTCTTGAATTATAATTTGTTTCCCTTTATCTGTTGGAGCTATTCTTGGAGGTAACATTTTTCCACTTCTTAAATTTATTTTTGTGATTTCTTCTTGAGATGTTAAACCTTCCAATGTATCTTCTTTATCAGAAAGTTCCAAGTTGATTATTAACGACGTGCCATGGTATTGTAAAATTGGTTCTTCACTTCTGGTACTATCGTAAGCAGTATCGTCGAAATCTTCTTTAGTATTAGACTCAGGTATGATTTGAGGATCATTTTGAAGATCGAGATCGATATTAGGTTGATTATTTATGTTATCACCAAAGACAGTAAAAACGTAGCCAACATCATTATCATTATATTCATCAGGTTCCGGAGGAACAAAAAGATAATCATACAGAGTCAAGGGTTAAGGACTTTCTCTCCCGAATCCAAGACAACATATCTAGTAGAGGCAGCCCCTATCCTACCCCTAGTGCTATCAACAAAATTGTTATTTCTCTATCTTCTTTGATTTTGATGACGAGGGTTCTTGTAATGAAGTTTCCCTCTCTGATCTGACAGATTGAAGTCTCTGATATGTAGTCTGTCTGGAGGTATTCTAGATTTGTTTTATCACTTTCTTGGAGGATTTGCTCCATGCTGTATCCCATCCATCTTTGGTAGATGAAG
>JXCR01053052.1:3760-37468 GCA_002079205.1 Phalaenopsis hybrid cultivar
TATAAACATCTCTAAAGATAGTAGGCCAATAAAATCTAACTTGTAAAATTTTATAAGCAGTTTTATCAATCTCAAAATGTCCTCCAAATTTAGAATCATGTTATTTCTGAATGATTAGCTCAGTTTCTTCATAAGGTACACATCTTCTCATAATAAGATCCTTACATTATTTATATAAATAAGGCTCATCCAAAAAATATGCTTTCACATCATGAATGAATTTTCTTTGTTGTTGCAATGTCAGCATAGGTGACAAAATATCACTTACAATATAATTAATAATATCAGCATATCATGGTATTTTTCACTCATCAATATTATAAAGTTATTCATCAGGGAAATTGTCTGTAATTTCATTATCTGTGTCAGATAATTCATGATTTTCTAATCTCAACAAATGATCAGCAATTTGATTATTAGTTCCCTTTCTATCAATAACCACAAGATCAAATTCTTGCATCAAAAGTATCCATCTAATTAACCTTGGTTTGACATCCTTCTTTTGCATCAAATATTTAATAACAGAGTGATCAGTGTGCACAAAACATTTAGCCCCAATTAAATAAGATCTAAATTTGTCTAAAGCATACATAAGGCCAGTAACTCTTTTTCAGAAACAGTATAATTAATTTGAGCATCATTAAGAGTTTTACTAGTATATAAGTTTAAAAATCTTTTCATACATTTGTCCAAGAATAGGTCCAATAGCATAATCACTAGCATAGCACATCAGTTCAAATGGTTTCTCCCAGTTAGGTGAAACTATAATTGGGGTTCTGATTAGTTTTTCTTTTAATAATTCAAAGGCATTTAAACAGTTTTCAGTAAATTCAAATTTCTTGTCCTTTTCTAAAAGTTGGCATAGAGGTTTAGTAATTTTTTAAAAATCTTTAATAAAACGCCTATAAAATCCGACATGTCCAAGAGAAATCCTAACCTCTCTTACATTAGTAGGAGCTGTTAGTTTAGATATAACTTGAATTTTTGCAGGGTCTGCTTCCATACCATTTTCCGAAATTTTATGTCCTAACAAAATTCCTCCTGCAACCATGAATTGACATTCCCCCCAATTTAGAACTACATTAGTTCTTTCACATAGCTCCAAAACTTTTTCAAGATAATTTAAGCATGCGTCAAATGATGTTCCAAATACAGAGAAATCATCCNTCTTTCACATAACTCCAAAACGTTTTTAGGATAATTTAAGCATGCATCAAATGATGTTCCAAATAAAGAGAAATCATCCATAAATACTTCCAATCCATCATCAATTAACTTACTAGATATAGACATCATACATCTTTGGAATGTTGTAGGTGCATTACATAATCTGAAAGACATTCTTTGAAAAGCAAAAGTTCAAAAAGGACTAGTAAATGTTGTCTTNACATCCTTTGAAAAGCAAAAGTTTCAAAAGGACTAGTAAATGTTGTATTTTCTTGATCCTCAGGAGCAATAAGAATTTGATGGTAACCGGTATATCCATCTAAAAAACATATATTTGTACCCAACAAGTCTATCTACTATTTGATCTATAAATTATAAAGGGAAGTGATCTTTCCTAGTGGCAATATTTAATTTTCTATAATCAATGCAAATACGCCACCTAGTAACNAGTTTAATTTCCTATAATCAATGCAAATATACCACCCAATAACTTGTCTGATAGGTATTAATTCATTATTCTCTTTTGTTTCAACAGTCACTCATCCTTTCTTAGGAACACAATGAATTGGACTTACCCATGCACTGTCTGAAATAGGATATATAATTCCAGTTTTTACGAACACAATGAATTGGACTTACCCATGCACTATCTGAAATATGATATATAATTCCAGTGTCTAAGCACAATGAATTGGACTTACCCACGCACTATCTGAAATAGGATATATAATTCCAGTGTCTAACCCACAATGAATAGGACTTACCCACGCACTATCTGAAATAAGATATATAATTCCAGTGTCTAACCATTTCAAAATTTATTTTTTTACTACTTCTTTCATTATAGGGTTTAACCTCCTTTGTGGATCAAATCTTGGTTTAGATCAAGCACTGTCTGAAATAGGATATATAATTCCAGTGTCCAACCATTTCAAAATTTCCTTCTTGGACTTACCTACGCACTATCTGAAATAGGATATATAATTCTAGTGTCTAACCATTTCAAAATTTCCTTCTTACCATGCACTGTCTGAAATAGGATATATAATTCTAGTGTCTAACCATTTCAAAATTTCCTTCTTAACACTTCTTTCCTGAAATAGGATATATAATTCCAGTTTTTACGAACACAATGAATTGGACTTACCCATGCACTATCTGAAATATGATATATAATTCCAGTGTCTAAGCACAATGAATTGGACTTACCCACGCACTATCTGAAATAGGATATATAATTCCAGTGTCTAACCCACAATGAATAGGACTTACCCACGCACTATCTGAAATAAGATATATAATTCCAGTGTCTAACCATTTCAAAATTTATTTTTTTACTACTTCTTTCATTATAGGGTTTAACCTCCTTTGTGGATCAAATCTTGGTTTAGACTGTAACTACTTCTTTCATCATTGGATTTAATCTCCTTTGTGGATCAACTCTTGGTTTATATTGTCCACTTCTTTCATTATAGGGTTTAATCTCCTTTGTGGATCAACTCTTGGTTTATATTGTTCATCAATTCTTTCATCATTGGGTTTAATCTCCTTTGTGGATCAACTCTTGGTTTATATTGTTCATCTAGCATAATTCTGTGCATACAAATCGAAGGACTGATTCCTTTAATATCAGCTACGGTCCAACCAAAAGCTTTCTTATATCATTTTAATGTATCTAACAAGTTTTGCTCTTGTAAATCATTTAATTCTGAAGATATAATAACAGGTAATGTAGATGAGTCTCCCATAATACATACTTCAAGTGGTTAGGCAATATTTTCAACTCAAGTTCAGGTGGTTTAATAATTGATGGGACTAGATTCTTATATGCATTTTCTATAATATCCAACATCTCAAATCTTTTGTGAACATAATCTAATTCTTCATTTTCTATTTCATCCAAAATAACTTCATCACTATTTTCAAATTATCCTTTCTCTTCAAAATGTTCCTTAAAATGCTCATTCAATAGATGTTCACTAATTTCCATGCAAAAACATTCATTATCTCTTTCAACATCAGGTTATTTCATAGATTTTGCAATGTTAAAAGTCGCTTCTTGATCGTTAACTCTCATAGTCAATTCTCCTTTTTGAACATCTATCATAGCTTTTCCAATAGCAAAAAATGGTCTCCCTAAAATGATAGGTATTTCCTTATCTTCCTCCATATCTAAAACAAAAAATGGTCTCCCTAAAATGATAGGTATTTCTTTATCTTCCTCCATATCTAAAACAATGATTAAAATGATCTCCCTAAAATGATAGGTATTTTCTTATCTTCCTCCATATCTAAAACAATGAAATCCATGGGAAAGGTCCCTAAAATGATAGGTATTTCTTTATCTTCCTCCATATCTAAAACAATGAAATCCATAAGAATCTAAAATGATAGGTATTTCTTTATCTTCCTCCATATCTAAAATAATGAGATCCACAGGAAAGGTTAACTCTCATTATTAATTCTCCTTTTTGAACATCTATCATAGCTTTTCCAGTAGCTAAAAATGGTCTCCCTACGATAGGTATTTCTTTATCTTCCTCCATATCTAAAACAATGAAATCCATAGAAAAGATAAATTTGTAAGTATTTCTTTATCTTCCTCCATATCTAAAATAATGAAATCCACAAGAAAGATAAATTTATCCACTTTTACTAACACATCTTCTATATATTTCTTTATCTTCCTCCATATCTAAAAACCCAAGAAAGATAAATTTATCAACTTTTACTAACACATCTTCTATAACTCCCTTAGGATATGTAACTGAACGATCCGCTAACTGAAGAGTTACATAAGTAGGGGAAACTTCTCCCAATCCTAATCTTTTGAAAATTTATAGAGGCATAAGATTAATGCTGGCTCCCAAATCACATAAAGCTCTTCCATAAAATTTTTCATAATAACACACGGTGTAGTGAAACTACCAGGATCTTTTAATTTTTCAGGAAGCTTTTTCTGAATAATTGCACTACACTCTTTGCTAAGTGCAACAATTTCATTATCAGTGAACTTCCTTTTCTTGTTCAGAATATTTGTCATAAATTTCACAAAATTGGGAATTTGATCTAAAGCTTCTACGAAGGGAATATTTACTGTTAATTTTTTAAGAATTTCTAAAAACTTGGAAAATTGTTTATTCTGTTTGTGTTGCTTCAATCTTTGAGGATAGTGGAGGTTTCTCCACATTAATTTTCATTGGTGTAAGTGGATATTATAATTCTGGGTATTCATGATCCTTCTCATTTTTTGTATCCACTTTCTCTTTTTCAGTTTTCGTTTGTTTCTGTACTCTTCTTTCTAATTATTTTTCACTTCGTAATTGTATCGCTTTTATTTGTTCTTTTCCTTTGTCTTTAGGATTTAGTTCCACAGTACTAGGAAATGTTCCTAATGTTCAGTTACTAAGCGCAGTAGCGATGTGTCCTAATTGATTTTCAATATTCTTAATAGCAGTTCCTTGATTTTGTAATTGTTTTCTTTGAATTTGTAATTGATTTCCTTGATTCTGCAATTGTTGACCCATGTTTAATATCATCTCTTCCATTAACAACTTCTTTTCCTTAATTTGAGTGTTACTGTTAAATCCCGGAGGATAAGAAGGTCTATAATTAACATTTCCTTGATTGGATGAATTTCCTAATGAGTTCACTGGGTTGTTCACCCATTGTTGATTTGTAGCAGAATTGTTATTCCAATTGAAATTTGGATGATTCTTCCAACCTGGGTTATAATAATTTGAATAAGGATTGTTGGGTCTATTGATAGCATTTAAAGTCTCATACAAAGGTTGAACATCCACAAATTGACCAGATGAATTCTCTTCCATCATAGAGGTGTTGGAGAATAATTCATTCTATAATGATCTAATTTCTTTGATATTGCAGCAATCTGTGAAGCTAACATAGATATTGCATCAGAATCATGGATACTAGCTACTCTTTTAGGATTTACCCTTTCAAAGAGCTATTGAAAATTGTTGGTAGCCATCTCTTCTATTAACGAAAAAGCCTCATCAAAAGGTTTTGACATTAAAGAACCACTAGCCGTAGCATCTATAATCGATCTAAGTAATCCCACTAATCCATTATAAAAAGTTTGAATTATCAATCAATCTGGTAAAGAATGAAGAGGGCATTTCATAAGAAGATCTTTAAATCTCTCCCAAGCTTCATATATCGACTCTCCATCAATCTGACAGAACGGATCTTTAAATCTCTCCCAAGCTTCATATATTGACTCTCCATCAATCTGACAGAACGATGTTGTCATTTCTAAGTTTAGCAATTTTGGATGGGGGAAATATTTGGATAGAAATTTCTGTGAAAGGTCATTTTTAGTTTAGCAGTTTTGGATGGAGGGAAATATTTGGATAGAAATTTCTGTGACAGTTCTCCCCGAAGTTCTAATAGATCCTGGTGCTAATAAGCTTCATATATTGACTCTCCATCAATTTGATAGAACGATGTTATGTCATTTCTAAGTTTAGCAGTTTTGGATGGAGGGAAATATTTGGACTGACAGAACGATGTTATGTCATTTCTAAGTTTAGCAGTTTTGGATGAAGGGAAATATTTGGATAGAAATTCTGTGAAATTTCTCCCAAAGTTCTAATAGATCTAGGTGCTAAAAAATTTAACCACATCTTAGCCTTATCCCTAAGTGAAAAAGAAAAAAGTATAAGCCTAACAACATCATTTAAAACTCTATCATATTTAAAGGTAGCACACAGTTCCAAAAAACTAGCGAGGTGTAAATTAAGATCTTCATTTGGTGTACCTCTGAATTGATTATTTTGTACCATTTAGATAATAGCAGGTTTAAGCTCAAATGAATTAGCAGCTACATTAAGATTTTGGATAGATAAGTGAATTTCTTCTGCTGTAGGATTTGCATAATCTTGTAAGGGTCTAGGTTGGTGTTCATTTTTAATTCCTTGATTGTTCATATTGTTTTCCATTGTATCAAAATTTCTAGGTTCTCTTCTCAGTCTTCTAATTTTTCTAACAGTGTGTTCTAATTCTGAATCGTAGGGTATAAGATTTTCAGGTCCAAATTTACGCATACAATTTGAAATCAGTACACAGAAAAACAATTAACTAAATATGAAAATAAGTTGCAATTCAAGTAAAAATTTTCCAATAGTCCTAATTTGTCCGTTACTCTAATTATGATTCTTGTTTACTCCCGGCAACGACGCCAAAAACTTGACAGCGACTTTATATATGCTTAAAAATACAAGTAATTAATACTTAATTCCTCAACAACAAAAAACTTAACAATAATTATAGATTCGATAATGATGTATATATAAAATATTCAATAATGGTAAAGTCGCACTTATCAATGCAAGTATGTGTATCGCTCAAGTAATATTGGGCTCTAATGGAGTCCTAAATGTTGATCCCACAGGGAGTAATATTAGAACTATGAACTAGGACTTTAGAAAAGCAATACGTAATCACAACAATAAAATTCAAATTGCTTATCTGTCACTAATAGACAATTGAAATAAATATGTAATTCTAATAACTCTTAAATAAATAATTATATTAATAAAGTTTTTAATGTGATATTCAATATATAAGAAAGCATCCTTCTCCTTGTCAAGAAATTATAGAGGGTTTAGGATAATTTTAATAACTAATAAATAACTAATGATATAAAGTAGGGTTTACTAACTAATAAATAACTAATGATATAAAGTAGGGTTTAATTGTGATATTCAATATATAAGAAAACATCTTCTCCTTGTCAAGTATAGTGAAATGATCTAATGTGAGTTCAATACGAAAAAACATCATTCTCCTTGTCAAGAAATTATAGCTAATGAGGTTTTTAATGTGATATTCAATATATAAGAAAGCATCTTTCTCCTTGTCAAGAAATTATAGTGAAGTTCAAATGTGATATTCAATATATAAGAAAACATCATTCTCCTTGTCAAGAAATTATAGTGAATGGAGGTTTAATTTGTGATATTCAATATCTAAGAAAGCATCCTTCTCCTTGTCAAGAAATTATATTGAATGGATTGAGGTTTTTAATGTGATATTCAATATATAAGAAAACATCCTTCTCCTTGTCAAGAAATTATAGTGAATGGACTGTGATATTCAATATATAAGAAATCATCCTTCTCCTTGTCAAGAAATTATAGTGAATGGATAAGTGAATTAGTTCAAATGTATATTGTGTCAAATAGGAGCATACCTATTCTTTACCCTTGGGTCCAGGCATAAAGAACATTGGAATCATTCTCCTTGTCAAGAAATTATAGTGAATGGATAAAGTGAATCAGTTCAAATTATATTGCGCCAAATAGGAGCATACCTATTCTTTACCCTTTGGTCCGGGCATAAAAAACATTGACTAATCATTTGGTCCAGGCATAAAGAACATTGACTAATCCTATGCTTGGTTACTGATTCTGCGGCTAAATATTCTTTACCCTTTGGTCCAAGCATAAAGAACATTGACTAATCCTAAAAATAGGAGCACACATATTCTTTACCCTTTCGTCCAGGCATAAAGAACATTGACTAATCCTACACTTGTTTATTAAATCTGCGGCTGGGCTGGGAGGATACCGGCTCTCACTTCAGAGCTTCCATGTTCCCCTCGCCTGAGGGCTAACATCTACACTTTAACACCTAAACGATAAGACCAAATTGGAGATTTTAGTCTGTCACTCTAAAATATTTAATTCTACGACCGATAATTTTATTTCCCTATTTATTTGCACCCAACTTCCAAGGGTTTTGACCTCCCTGAATCTTGGATCCTTCACTTTAGTTATAAAACTCAACATATTTTAACAAATCAATTAGCCAGATTGAAAGTAAATTAAGATCGAATTTCACTTTAGTTGTAAAACTCAACATATTTTAAAACCTCCCTCAATCTTGGATGTAATCTTCACTTTAGTTGTAAAACTCAACATATTTTAACAAATAATTGGTCAAATTGAAAGCAAATTAAGATCAAAGTGAAAAGATCATCACAATTTCTTAAACATTATTGGCCAGATTGAAGGTAAATTAAGATCAAAGTGAAAAGATCATCACAACTTCTTTAACATTTATGACCAGATTGAAAATAAATTAAGATCAAAGTGAAAAGATCATCACAATTTCTTAAACATTTTTTTGACCTCCATGAATCTTAGATGTAATCTTCACTTTAGTTGTAAAACTCAACATATTTTAACAAATCAATTGGAATCTTGGATGTAATCTTCACTTTAGTTGTAAAACTCAACATATTTTAACAAATCAATTGGGCTTTGACCTCCCTAAATCTTGGATATAATCTTCACTTTAGTTGTAAAACTCAACATATTTTAAACAAATCAATTCTAGATTGAAAGTGAATTAAGATCGAAGTGAAAAGATCATCACAACCTCTTTATCATTTTCATGGCTCAACCAATTCAAATCACCAATTCACAAATCTCAAGACAAGAAGAAAGACAGAGAAAACTACTCAGAACTCATGGGGAAGACACAACAAAACTCAGAATTCTTATATAAAAGCAAAGTCATACAACTACAATAAGTAAATAACACTTATCTCTAATTTCTCCCGAAGCAAACTCCTCGAATCTCCTCAGAATCTCTTCCTTTCTTTACAACACACAGAATTCCTCATCGAAGCGGCAAGAAGGAAGAAATCTCTCACTTTCCCTCCACTCTTACAATCTGTCGAAGAATTCCTCACAATTAGACACTCTAGTAAATTCTCTATACACTAATGGAACCTCTCTAACCTCTAGAACACTCTATTTTTGGCCAAAGACTTCTCTTTAAAGATGTGGATGAGTTTTCACAAGAGTTGCTTAAGTATCCCTCCAAAATTCATCATCATCCAATGCATTGTTGGACATAACCGCCGATCTCGCCGCCGGCGGCCTCAAGAGCGCCGTCGGCTGGCTTTCTAAATCATTAAATCTGGAGTCTTGAGAATTTCTCGCCGTCGGCGCCCTAGTTCAAATCTTCACATTTTGGTCATTTTTGCTCCAAATTTGCTTCTTTTTGCATCCTTTTGCTCCAATGACCCTAATTCATCATTCCTGCAACAAAACATCAAAAATCTTTCCTTAAAGTGCAATATCATCAAAAACAATATAAAATAAGAATGAAAATCTCAACATTTTTTTCTTAGCTCCAATGACCCTAATTCATCATTCCTGCAACAAAACATCAAAAATACTTTTCTTTAAAGTGCAATATTCCATGCATCTTTTTGCTCCAATGATCCTAATTCATCATTCCTGCAACAAAACATCAAAAATACCTTTCTTTAAAGTGCAATATCATTAAAAAGCATAAAATAGGTATGAAAATCTAAACATATTTTCCTTTGGTCAGTGTTTCATCTTGCCAATTTTATTATTTTAGGGCTTACATTCATGTAAAATAGGTATGAAAATCTCAACATATTTTTTTTGGTCAAACCTAAAATAATTTTCTTAAGGACATAAGTTTTATTTTGATTGAGTTATTAACCTTTATTTAAAGTGCAATATCATTAAAAACAGTATAAAATAGGTATGAAAATCTCAACATATTTTCCTTTAAAAGTGCAATATCATCAAAAACAGTATAAAATAGGTATGAAAATCTCAACATATTTTCCTTTGGTTAGTAGTGCATAACAGAATTACAGAATCCACAAAGCAGTTGTAAAAAATAACACAAAGTCCAATACAAACAAATATCTAAGCATAGTCACAAGCAACAAGGAAAAATAAGTAACACCCAAACTCAAAATGAACTACTACTTCATACTTTTCATTTGCACAAACACTCAACACTAAAATATGAATAATCCAAGCAATTAAATTAACCTAAAGACGTCGACACTTAATTATAGATAAAGCACACTAACACTTCAGTATAAATATCAATCAAAAAATCACATATCAAACTCACAAACACAATTTAAACACAAAAACATATACATTAGTTATAAACAAACTAAAAAACATAAATCCTACATAAATGATAAGCAAATACAGAAAAACAAACAATCAAACACACAAACATACACACATGCAGACACGTAGACACTTACAAATCGAAGTTCAACACAAGATCAAAGGCACCTATATATCGGAGTTCAACACATAATACCCACTACTCGCTTTCATCATTAACACTATCCTACTCTATATTCTCATTCATTGACTAGCAGTTCACATATACATTATAAAAAGGAAAGTAAGGAAATTCATCTACAAAATCGTCTCTGATCCTCTTATTTTTCTAATACAGGTTTATTTGTGCTTCCTGGAACTTTGCAACATGATATGGTTGAATTTTAATCTGCCAGTCAAGATGATCAAATTGATTATAGATATTGTTAACTCTGGTTTGAATAGCGTCATTTCCTCCACTATCTTCATAATCTTTTCTGTTATACCTGCAATGATAACAACTCGTATTGGTCTTGATGATGATGTGGAAGGGTGAGAAGAAGACTAATCCATATAAGAACTACCACCATGCCCCGCTAGAATATTAATGCTATCACAAATCACAACACTAGTTCATGGGCTTCCAAGGTAGAAGTAGCTTTTCCTAATTCTCATATTTCACCTGAGCTTGACTACACAAAGAAAAGATAGCAATTATATGTCCTATCCCCATAGTGGATCCGTTTAATGAAAAGCCAATTATGGATTGAAAAATCAGTGCCCCTACATCAATTGGCTTACTAGTATGAATGCAATAATTTAGGATAACTCTCTCCTTTGTTACCTTCCTAAGATTTGTAGAAGAAAGCAACTTGGTAGCAATGAAGAAATGTTAAGATTTAGAAGATGAGTTTAATTTTGAAGTGGAAATACTTACTTTTGATTCATTCCTTATCTTTCAAGTTCCTTCGCCATCAACAAGGAATCTAACAATTTTTTCCAAATTGTCTTTAGTTGGAGCAACATTAGCTTAATTGCAAATAGTAACAATTTCCAATAAATATAATTTGTTTATATAAGATGGACTGAATGGTACCAACTTGCCTCTAACAATGACTAACCTTGATGTAGTTCCAGAAGATTAACATAGAACTCTCTAACTATTGAAATAACTGCTATAGCGATAGTGTTACAAAACATTTCCCAGCGTCTTTGAACAATTATCGCTTCCACATAACCACCAGGTCTAATAAATCCTCTTTCCTTAATTAATTTATTTAACACAAGAAATCCATTATAATAATTCTGAACTTCTTTGTTGATGTACTTTTTATATAGAATACACCATTGCTTTTGCTTCCCCTGATTCGAGGAGCCATAGTATTTAAGATAATTCTTACCTTTTTCTTTCTCCCAAATGATCCCAAATGCCAAGATGATGACCCCTTATGAACATCAAACAGTTTTATGATAGCTTTAATGGTGAAGAAGTAGATTCAAAACTGTTATGGACTGTTATTTGAACATTTCCAAACTCTGGCGTCTAAGCGCTAGTCTGGGTGTTTAAGCGCCGAGCTTTCTACAACAAGGCACTTAGGTGCCAGGTTTTGGCGCCTAGGCGCCAGTGCTAGAATTAAGACCACTTCGTCTAAAGTCAAATTATCTCATCCCAATCTCATCTTAATAATTAAATTTAGTGTTTTCTGCCTCTTCCCATCATGCAGGTCTCATTAATATTTAATACTTTCAAGATAACCACACAACTATAACTTTACAATAATAAAAAATATAAATTAATCCACATAGATAACCATGGGTTGCCTCCAAAGAAGTGCTTGGTTTAACATCATTAGTCCGACATATCTAATGTTTACTTTGGTTAATCCAACATCAGGAATTCATCAAATATAAGTCTATTACCACTTATGTAAGGTTTCAAACTGTGTCCATTTACCTTAAACATTCTTTCAGTCTTTAGGTCTTTAATATCCACAACATCATTTAGATAGACTTTTGCGAAGAATGGATGATAGCTAGATACCATATGGATTCCAACCAGATCCAGAATTGGAAGAATTACACCCGTATAAGCTGTGAGATAGTTGTACCTCTAAGCATACATGAAAGGAACTTTGTCCCAAAGCGTGGCTTAGAAGGATAGCTTGACCTTGAGCTTACCTCAGCGGAAAGACACATGTTACTTTTTGCACTGTGTCAGAGTAGAGAGGATATGATATGTGATACTACAGCTTTCACCAATGTATTTAGCATATTGTTTTGGACAATTTTGGCATATGATCAGTTATATTAAATGTTTGAAGCCGCTTAACAAAGTATATTTTGGATTTCAACATATGTTGTTAATTTGTCTCTTTTGTGCAATCGATGAAAATCTACATGACCACGTGTTGGTCCTAAATTATAACGAAAAAGGAACGATGCAATAAAAATCTAATAATGAATGAAAATTAAAAATTGAAATTAATGGAAGATAAAAATTAAATTTAAATTGATAATCTTAATAATGACAGTAATGATAAAAATGGTAGATAGTTCTACTCGAAACTCTACACTCTTCAGGACACAAATTCCACGTTATTTGCACAAATTTCACAAGTCTTCATACACTTCTCACAAGTTTCGCACTCTACATAAGATTCTGCAAATTTTCCGCAGTCTTTCGATGAATTCTCCTCACTTACGATGCTCTTGGGATCAATACTTAAATTTTGATTTCCATCTCTTGAGATTGTTATGAGACGCCCTTAAATGGAATAAAGCATCTTATTCTCATGATTTTAAGATCGGTGTGAGACGCCCTTAAATGGAGTAAGTCTTTCAATTCTCATTCCGGGGTTGGTACCTAAATTCCAATTCCCATCCTGAGATCAGTACCTAAATTATGATTCCCATCTCTTGAGATAGGTGTGAGCCCCCTTAAATGAAGTAAGGCATCCTATTCACATCTTTTCAAGGTCGGTGTGAGACCCCTTTAAATAGACTAAGGCTTCTGATTTTGATTCCGACCTTATTACCTAAATTCCAATTCCCATCCTGGGATCAGTACCTAAACTTTGATTCTTATCTCTTAAGATAGGTGTGAGACCCCCTTAAATGGAGTAAGGCATCCTATTCTCATCCTTTCAAGATTAGTGTGAGACCCCCTTAAAGGGATTAAGGCTTCTGATTCTCATTCTAGGGTTGATATCAAAATTCTAATTCCAATTTTGGGATAAGTACCTAAATTTTGATTCCTATCTCTTGAAATAGGTGTGAGACCACTTAAATGGAGTAAGGCATCCTATTCTTATCCTTTTGAGATCGGTGTAAGCCCCCTTAAAGGGAGTAATCTCTTTTTGGAGTGGTATTTAAATTCCAATTCACATCCTCGGACCTAAATTTTGATTCTCATCTCTTGAGATAGGCGTGATACCCCCTTAAATGGAGTAAGACATCCTATTCTTATCATTTTGAGATTGGTGTGAGACACCCTTAAATGGAGTAAGGCTTCTAATTCTCATTCCGGGGTTTGTACCTTAATTACAATTCCCATCCTGGGATCAGTACCTAAATTTTAATTTCCATCTCTTTAGATAGGTGTTAAACCCTTAAATGAAGTAAGGCATCCTATTCTCATCCTTTTGAGATCAGTGTGAGACGCCCTTAAAGAGATTAAGGCTTCTGATTCTCATTTTGGGGTTGGTAACAAAATTTTAATTCCCATCTTGGGATTAGTACCTAAATCTTGATTCCCATCTTTTGATATAGGTGTGAGACCCCCTTAAACGGAGTAAGGCATCCTATTCTCATCCTTTCGAGATTGGTGTGAGACTCCCTTAAACGGAGTAAGGCTTCCGTTTCTCGTTTCAAGGTTGGTACCTAAATTCTTATTCTCATCCTAGAATTAGTACCTAAATTTTGATTACCATCTCTTGAGATAGGTGTGACACTTAAATGGAGTAAGGTATCTTATTCTCATCCTTTCGAGATCGGTGTGAGACCCCTTAGATGGAGTAAGGCTTTTGATTCTCATTATAGAGTTGGTACCTAAATTCCAATTCTCATATTGGGATAAACACCTAAATTTTGATTATCATCTCTTAAGAAAGGTGTGCGACCCCCTTAAATGGAGTAAGGCATCATATTCTCATCCTTTCGAGATCTGTGTGAGATCCCCTTAAAGGGAGTAAGGCTTCCGATTATCATTTTGGAGTTGGTACCTAAATTCTAATTCCCATCATGGGATCATTAAACATAAAATCTTGCCCCTTTCACTGGGCTTGACAAGATGTTCTATTATCACTCATATTTCTCTCAACTTTCCCCTGAATGTTGTTAAGTTAAGCCTAGCTCAATACAAAGCTCATAGGGCCTCAAGGGCAAACATATAGTTTTTGAAAATTTTATACTATATATTTAATCTTCATCAAAAGGACTAGGGGCTCTCTCCAAACAATGATTCGGGTTTAAATCATTAGCTTATGAGGTTCCCAATATATACCCCCTCGATCATCCAAGCTCCATCTTCGTATATCCAACAATTCAAATTGTTACCATTTTACGCTTTTCTAAAAAAATGCCATGAATGGGTTANGCTGGTGCTGATGGTTCATCGATGTCAAAACCATTTCATGATGCTTATGATTTAATTGAAGAAATGACTACCAATAATTTTCAATGGCCTTCTGAGAGGGTGAATCTTAAGAAAGTAGTCAATATTCATGAAACTAATGCATTTATTATGTTAGCAAATCAAGTTGCTGCAATTTCAAGGAAGTTAGACCATGTTGGAATGAATTTTTCTCAACCAATTTTCATGTTGAAGACAATTCATTAGGCCAAATGGTAGATTCTAAAGCATCATTAGAAACTTTGAATGCCACAAATAAAAAACAGAATAACCCATATTCAAATTATTATAATCTAGGTTGGAAAAACCATCCCAACTTTAACTGGAATAACAATTCAGGTGGTAATACTCCGTAATGGGGGAGCAACCAAGTAAACCGATTGGGAAACTAGAACAATCAAGAGAATAATAATTATAGATCTACTTATCCTCCAGGTTTCAACAGTAATACACAATTTAAGGAGAAGAAGTTGTCTATAGAAGAAGTGGTGTTACAAATGAGAAATCAATTACAAAGTCCATGAGCTACAATTAAAAATATTGAGAATCAACTTGGGAAAATAGCAAATTCATTAAGTAATAGATCCCAAGGAACACTTCCTAGTAATAGTGAATCAAATCCAAAAGACCAGAATAAAGAGCAAGTAAAAGCAGTTTAACTTAGAAGCGCAAGAGAGTTGGAAGGTAAGGTTTAAAAAGAAATTGAAGTAGAGAGAGAAGAAATTGAAGAATCAAAAGAGGAAGCTCCAAAAGATTTTGAGAGACATATTTCTCCATTGAAAATTGATTTGGAAAAACTCCACCTCCATTTTCTTACAGACTTCGTCAGTAAAAGTTTGATAAGCAATTTTTAAAATTTTTGGAAATATTTAAGAAGCTTACAATTAATATTCCATTTACTGAAGCCTTAGAACAAATGCCAAGNCAATAGTCCTAATTTGTTCGTTACTCTAATTATGATTCTTGTTTACTCCTGGCAATGGCGCCAAAAACTTGACAACGATTTTATATATGCTTAAAAATACAAGTAATTAATACTTAATTCATCAGCAACGACACCAAAAACTTAACAACAGTTATAAATTCGATAAAGATGTATATATAAAATATTCAATAATGGTAAAGTCGCACTTATCAATGCAAGTATACGTATCGCTCAAGTAATATTGGGCTCTAATGGAGTCCTATATATCGATCCCACATGGAGTAATATTAGAACTCGAACTAGGATTTTAGAAAAGCAATACTTAATCACAATAATATAATTCAAATTGCTTATCTGTCACTAATAGGCAATTGAAATCTAATAACTCTTAAATAATTAATTATACTAATAAAGTTTTTAACGTGATATTCAATATATAAGAAAGCATCCTTCTCCTTGTCAAGAAATTATAGTGAATGGATAAAGTGAATCAGTTCAAATTGTATTGTGTCAAANTGGGAGCATACCTATTCTTTACCCTTTGGTCCAGGCATAAAGAACATTGACTAATCCTACGCTTATTTACTGAATCCGTGGTTAGGCTGGGAGGATACCGACTCTCACTTTGGAGCTCCCACATTCCTTAATTCTGTGGCTAAACTGGGAGGATACCGGCTCTCACTTCGGAGCTCCCACGTTCCCCTCACCTGAGGGCAAATCTGCGGCTAGCCTGGGAGGATACTGGCTCTCACTTTGGAGCTCCCACGTTCCCCTCGCCTGAGGGCTAACATCTACACTTCAGCACCCCGGATCTCACTTCGGAGCTCCCATGTTCCCCTCGCCTGAGGGCTAACATCTACACTTCAGCACCCAAATGGGACCGAATTGAGGATTTTAGTCTGTCACTCTAAAATCTCCAATTCTACGCCCGATAATAGACCGAATTGGGGATTTTAGTTTATCACTCTAAAATCTTCAATTCTACGTCTGATAATTTTATTTCCCTATTTATTTGCACCCAACTTTCAAGGGTTTTGACCTCCCTGAATCTTGGATTTAATCTTCACTTTAATTGTAAAACTCAACATATTTTAACAAATCAATTGGCTAGATTGAAAGTGAATTAAGATCAAAGTGAAAAGATCATCACAACTTCTTTAACATTTTCATGGCTCAACCAATTATAATCACCATTTCACAAATCTCGAGACAAGGAGAAAGACAGAGAAAACTACTTAGAACTCATGATTGAAGTTAAAAGATCATCACAATTTCTTAAACATTTTCATGGCTTCACCAATTCAAATCAATTGAAAGTAAATTAAAATCAAAGTGAAAAGATCATCACAATTTCTTAAACATTTTTATGGCTTCACCAATTCAAATCAGAATTCACAAATCTCAAGACAAGGAGAAAGACAGATAAAACTACTTAGAACTCATGGGGAAGACACAACAAAACTCGAAATTCATATATAAAAGCAAAGTCATACAACTACAACAAGTAAATAACACTTATCTCTAATTTCTCCCCAAGCAAACTCCTCAAATTTCCTAAGAATCTCTTCATTTCTTTACAACACACAGAATTCCTCTTCGAAGCGGCAAGGAGGAAGAAATCCCCTCCACTCTTACAATCTCTCGAAGAATTCCTCACATTTAGACACTCTAGTAAATTCTCTATACACTAATGGAACCTCTCTATCCTCTAGGACACTCTATTTTTGGCCAAAGACTTCTCTTTAAAGATGTGGATGAGTTTTCCCAAGAGTTGCTTAAGCATCCCTCCAAAATTCATCCTCATCCAATTCATTATTGGACATAACCGCCGATATCACCGTCGGCGACCTCGAGGGTGCCGTCGGCAGGCTTTCTAACTCATTATATCTAGAGTCTTGAGAATTTCTCGCCGTCGGCGCCCTAGTTCAAATCTTCACATTTTGGTCCTTTTTGCTCTAAATTTGCTTCTTTTTGCATCCTTTTGCTCCAATGACCCTAATTCATCATTCCTGCAACAAAACATCAAAAATACATTTCTTTAAAGTGCAATATCATCAAAAACAGTGTAAAATAGGAATGAAAATCTCAACATATTTTCATTTGGTCAGTAGTGCAGTAAAAAAAATTACAAAATCCACAAAGCAGTTGTAAAAAATAACACAAAGTCCAATACAAACAAATATCTAAGCATAGTCACAAGCAATAAGGAAAAAAAAGTAACACCCAAACTCAAAATGAACTACTACTCCATACTTTTCATTTGCACAAACACTCAACACCAAAATATGAATAATCCAAGAAATTCAATTAACCTAAACAAGTCGACACATAATTATAGATAAAGCACACTAACACTTCAGTATAAATATCAATCCAACAATCACATATCAAACTCACAAACACAATTTAAACACAAAAACATATACATTAGTTATAAATAAACAAAAAAACATAAATCCTACATAAATGATAAGCAAATACAGAAAAACAGACAATCAAACACACAAACATACACACATGCAGACACGTAGACACTTACAAATCAAAGTTCAACACATGATCAAAGGCACCTATATATCGGAGTTCAACACATAATACCCACTACTCGCTTTCATCATTAACACTATCCTACACTATATTCTCATTCACTGACTGGCAGTTCACATACAGATTATAAAAAGGAAAGTAAGGAAATTCATCTACAAAATCGTCTCTGATCCTCTTATTTTTCTAATACAGGTTTATTTGTGCTTTCTGGAACTTTGCAACATGATCTGGTTGAATCTTAATCTACCAGTCAAGATGATCAAATTGATTAGAGATATTATTAACTCTAGTTTTAATAGCGTCATTTCCTCAACTATCTTCATAATCTTTTCTGTTATACCTGCAATGATAGCAACTCGTAGTGGTCTTGATGATGATGTGGAAGGGTGAGAAGAAGACTAATCCATATAAGAACTACCACCATGCCCCGCTAGAATATTAATGCTATCACACATTACAACACTATTTCATGGGCTTCCAAGGTAGAAGTAGCTTTTCCCAATTCTCATATTGCACCTGGGCTTGACTACACAAAGAAAAGATAACAATTAGATGTCCTAGCCCCATAGTGGATCTGTTTAATGAAAAGCCAATTATGGATTGAAAAATAAGTGCCCCTACATCAATTGGCTTACTAGTCTGAATGCAATAATTTAGGATAACTCTCTCCTTTGTTACCTTCCTAAGGTTTGTAGAAGGAAGCAACTTGGTAGCAATGAAGAAATGTCAAGATTTAGAAGATGAGTTTAATTTTGAAGTGGAATTACTTACTTTTGATTCATTCCTTATCTTTCAGGTTCCTTCGCCATCAACAAGGAATCTAACAATTTTGTCCAATTTGTCTTTAGTTGGAGCAAAATTAGCTTAATTGCAAATAGTAACAATTTCCAGTAAATATAATTTTTTTATATAAGATGGACTGAATGGTACCAACCTGCCTCTAACAATGACTAACCTTGATGTAGTTCCAGAAGATTAAAATAGAACTCCCTAACTCTTGAAATAACTGCTGTAGCGATAGTGTTACAAAACATTTCCTAGCATCTTTGAACAATTATCGCTTCCACATAACCACCAGGTCTAATAAATCCCCTTTCCTTAATCAATTTACTCAACACAAGAAATCCATTGTAAAAATTCTGAACTTCTTTGTTGATGTACTTTTTCTATAGAATACACCATTGCTTTTGCTTCCCCTGATTTGAGGAGCCATAGTATCTAAGAAAAGATGATTCTTGCCTTTTTCTTTCTCCTAAATGATCCCAAATGCCAAGATGATGACCCCTTATGAACATCATACAGTTTTATGATAGCTTTAATGGTGAAGAAGTAGATTCAAAACTGTTATGGGTTGTTATTTGAACATTTCCAAACTCTGGCGCCTATGTGTTAGTCTGGTTGTTTAAGCTCCAAGCTTTCTACAACAAGGCACTTAGGTGCCAGGTTTTGGCTCCTAGGCGCTAGTGCTAGAATTAGGACCACTTCGTCTAAGGTCAAATTATCTCATCCCAATCTCATCTTAATCATTAAATTTAGTGTTTTCTACCTCTTCCCATCATGCATGTCTCATTAATATTTAATACTTTCAAGATAACCACACAACTAAAACTTTATAATAATAAACAACAAAAATTAATCCACACAGATAACCATGGGTTGCCTCCAAAGAAGTGATTGGTTTAACATCGTCAGCCTGACATATCTAATGTTTACTTTGGTTAATCCAACGTCAGGACTTCATCAAATATAAGTCTATTTTCACTTATGTAAGGTTTCAAACTGTGTCCATTTACCTTAAATATTCTTTCAGTCTTTGGGTCTTTAATATCCACAACACCATTTGGATAGACTTTTGCGAAGAATGGATGACAGCTAGATACCATATGGATTCCAACCAGATCCAGAATTGGAAGAATTACACCCGTATGAGCTGTGAGATAGCTATACCTCTAAGCATACATGAAAGGAACTTTGTCCCAAAGCGTGGCTTAGAAGGATATCTTGACCTCGAGCTTACCTCAGCGGAAAGACACATTTTACTTTTTGCACTGCGTCAGAGTAGAGAGGATATGATATGTGATACTACAGCTTTCACGAATGTATTTAGAATATTGTTTTGGACAATCTTGGCATATGATCAGTTGTATTACATGTTTGAAGCCGCTTAACAAAGTATATTTTGGATTTCAACATATGTTTTTAATTTGTCTCTTTTGTCCAATCGATGAAAAGCTGCATGATCACGTGTTGGTCTTAAATTATAACGAAAAAGGAACGATGCAAAAAGAATCTAATAATGAATGAAAATTAAAAATTGAAATTAATGGAAGGTAAAAATTAAATTTAAATTGATAATCTTAATAATGACAGTAATGATAAAAATGATAGATAGTTCTACTCGAAACTCTACACTCTTCAGGACACAAATTCCACTTTATTTGCACAAATTTCACAAGTCTTCATATACTTCTCACAAGCTTCACACTCTACATAAGATTCTGCAAATTTTCCGCACTCTTTCGATGAATTCTCCTCACTTACGATGCTCTTGGGATCAATACTTAAATTTTGATTTCCATCTCTTGAGATTGTTGTGAGACGCCCTTAAATGGAATAAGGCATCCTATTCTCATGATTTTAAGATCGGTGTGAGACGCCCTTAAATGGAGTAAGTCTTTCGATTCTCATTCCAGGGTTGGTACCTAAATTCCAATTCCCATCCTGAGATTAGTACCTAAATTATGATTCCCATCTCTTGAGATAGGTGTGAGACCCCCTTAAATGAAGTAAGGCATCCTATTCACATCCTTTCAAGATCGGTGTGAGACCCCTTTAAATAGAGTAAGGCTTCCAATTTTGATTCCGACCTTAGTACCTAAAATCCAATTCCCATCCTGGGATCAATACCTAAACTTTGATTCTTATCTCTTAAGATAGGTGTGAGACCCCCTTAAATGGAGTAAGGCATCCTATTCTCATCCTTTCAAGATCAGTGTGAGACCCCCATTAAAGGGAGTAAGGCTTCTGATTCTCATTCTAGGGTTGATACCTAAATTCCAATTCCAATTTTGGGATAAGTACCTAAATTTTGATTCCTATCTCTTGAAATAGGTGTGAGACCACTTAAATAGAGTAAGGCATCCTATTCTCATCCTTTTAAGATCAGTGTGAGACCCCCTTAAAGGGAGTAAGGCTTTTGATTCTCTTTTCAGAGTGGTATTTAAATTCCAATTCACATCCTGGGACTTAAATTTTGATTCTCATCTCTTGAGATAGGTGTGATATCCCCTTAAATGGAGTAAGACATCCTATTCTTATCCTTTTGAGATTGGTGTGAGACCCCCTTAAATGGAATAAGGCTTCTAATTATCATTCCGAGGTTGGTACCTTATTTACAATTTCCATCTTGGGATCAGTACCTAAATTTTGATTTTCGTCTCTTTAGATAGGTGTGAGACCCCCTTAAATGAAGTAAGGCATCCTATTCTCATCCTTTTGAGATCAGTGTGAGACGCCATTAAAGGGATTAAGGCTTCTGATTCTCATTCCGGGGTTGGTACCAAAATTTTAATTCCCATCTTGAGATCACTACCTAAATCTTGATTCTCATCTTTTGATATAGGTGTGAGACCCCCTTAAATGGAGTAAGGCATCCTATTTTCATCCTTTCGAGATTGGTGTGAGACCCCCTTAAATGGAGTAAGGCTTCCGTTTCTCATTTCGTGGTTGGTACCTAAATTCTTATTCCCATCCTAGAATCAGTACCTAAATTTTGATTACCATCTCTTGAGATAGGTGCGACACTTAAATGGAGTAAGGTATCTCATTCTCATCCTTTCGAGATCGGTGTGAGACCCCTTAAATGGAGTAAGGCTTTCGATTCTCATTCTAGAGTTGGTACCTAAATTTCAATTATCATATTGGAATAAGTACCTAAATTCGGATTCTCATCTCTTGAGAAAGGTGTGAGACCCCCTTAAATGGAGCAAGGCATCCTATTCTCATCCTTTCGAGATCGGTGTGAGATCCCCTTAAAGGGAGTAAGGCTTCCGATTACCATTTTGGAGTTGGTACCTAAATTCTAATTCCCATCATGAGATCATTAAACATAAAATCTTTTGATCTTTTAACATCTCAAGATGTTCTATTATCACTCATATTTCTCTCAACTTTCCTCTGAATGTTGTTAAGTTAAGCCTAGCTCAATACAAAGCTCATAGGGCCTCAACGGCAAACATATAGTTTTTGAAAATTTTGTACTATGTATTTAATCTTCATCAAAAGGACTAGGGGCTCTCTCCAACCAATGATTGGGGTTTAAATCATTAGCTTATGAGGTTCCCAATATATACCCCCTCGATCATCCAAGCTCTCACATCTTCGTATATCCAACAATTCAAATTGTTACCATTTTATGCTTTTCTAAAAAAATGCCATGAATGGGTTACTGCCCTTATTACCCTTTGTTTTTCAATAACTTCAGTGAATTAATCATCATAATTTAATACCATTTCCCTTTAATTTAACCTAAAACTCAGTTAAGTTAAGGTTAGAGTGTAAAATTCTTAAATTATCATTATGTCTCTTAGGGTTTATATCCCATATCACATACATTTTTAATTAAATAATCATGAAACTTCACTGACCTCTTACTCATGGGCTAATTTAAACATCATAAGTGAAATTATATTTTTTATAAGATTTAATTATTTTCTGCAATTATTTAACCCCATAATTATGAAATGTCAATGGTAATTGATTTAAATACCCAAAAATATGTCTTTTGTCCTTAAGAAACTTGAATGTTATTGCTAAAGGTCAGAGGACTAATTAGGAAAATTTTTATAATTTTCTAAACTTTATTTTAATTTTTATAAATTTTAATTGATTTTAGTAATAAAATATGTAGAAAATGCATTTTTTAATTTAAAATCTCCTTTCATTTTTCTTTAATCCCTCTTACCTTACTAAACCTACCAAACTTAATTTTATATATTTAGACTTATATTTTATTTTTTATGATTATTTTAAATAAACAAAGGTAATTACCATAGAAAATTAGAGCTTCTAGGGCTAGAGGTGTTCTCTGAAATTAGCAAAATCAGAGAACGTCCCTAATCACATGGGGAATAAGCCAAGAAAATTTCATGTCAAGGTTACATTTAATTATTTATGATTAAAATCTAATCTATGGTATTTAATTAATTAAAAATAAAAAGTTAAACAAATGTTCTTAATTTTAGTTCATTAAATTCTCCTATATTCACTGAGCATAGAAGTATTTTTTTTATTTTTATGATTCTTATACACTAAGATATGATTTTTTAAGTTTATATTTTATCTGTATTTTGTTAAATCAAAATATCTTGATTTATCAACTTAACCATGCAACATCCACCTCATCCTCGGCGTCTCCAATGGCTGATGCATCGATCCATGGTTAGTTTCACTTTCCATGTGTGTTGTTGAGATGCCTAAAACATGTTACTTTTATTTGCACATTTAATGCCTGTATTTAATGATATTGGCTTTAATGAAAGGTATTTTTGATGTTTTGATTGTAGGTACACTAAATGGAGCAAGTGAAGCAAATGGAATGAAAATAGAGTAAGTTGAATTCAAAGAAGCCACAAGACAATGTTGACCTGGCACCCAGGCGCCATACATTAGAGAGCCTGGTGTCTTGGTGCCAGAGATGGTTTTCTTAGATGGTCCAATGAATGCGGAAAAATTTTTAAGGGGTGCTTGAAGTAACTCTTGGAAATTTGAGAGTTATATTTAAAGAGACTTCTGGAGAGTCCAAAGGGAACCTAGAGAGAGAGGAGAGGAGTCTTCTTAGAGAGAAGAAAGTCTTCTTGGAGAGAGGAGAAAGTCTTGGAGGCTTGTTTAGATTTGGAGGAGAAGAGGGGTAAGAGATATATTATTCACTACAGTTCTAAGTGAGATTGAAGTGGAATTGTAAAGAGAGTAAGTGATTCAAAGGAACTAGAAACATTGCTTGGGAATGAGTTTGAGATAAGTTGTGTATTTTGTTTATTTTACTTAGTTTTATTTTGTAAACTTATATTTATCTATAAATTCATGTGTTGTTGTTTCTTCGCTATGAGATTTGAGTAGCTTCCTTTATCTTTCTCCCTGTAATGAGGAATAATTATGTGTAAGAATGAAGTTTAGTAGAAGTGCATTTAATTCCATAAATTTTGATGATTTAAAATCTATGCTTAACTTACTTANTCATGTGTTGTTGTTTCTTCGCTATGAAATTTAAGTAGCTTCCTTTATCTTTCTCCCTGCAATGAGGAATAATTATGTGTAGGAATAAAGTTTAGTATAAGTGCATTTAATTTCATAAATTTTGATGATTTAAAATCTATGCTTAACTTACTTATTGATCTGGTCAATTGATTTGTTAAAATCTTTTGTGAAACATAATGACTCGAAAGGGATATGCTTTCCTCAACATAGAAGAATCACATTTAGTCTCATGGTTGAGAATGTAGTCCATGGGGTTAAGTGCAAATAAATAAGAAAATAAGTTTGGATGGGAGTAAAATTAGAGATTTTAGAGTAAAAAACTAAAATTCCCAATTTGATCCAAATGTTTGGAAACTAAAAAAAGATGTTAGCCTTCTGATGAAGGGTAAGTATGAACTCTAGAGTGACATCTAATATCTTTCTAGCCTAACCATGGGTTTAGAGACTTAACTCTGGATTAACCAATGTTCTTTATGCACTCGAGAGAGGGTAAATAACAAGTATGCTCCTATTTGACACAATACATTAATTATATTTAAAATATTCCTACACTAATTATAAACTCATTGCAAGGGGAAGGAAGTTTTATACAAATTTGAACTCTTCTATACATTGTTAGTTTATAATTGTTTAGTGGTAACTTTACATTTTAGCAATTTTAGATTGTCTTGCATTTACATTCTATATTTTCTTAGCATACTTAGCATTCATTTTAATTATGTAGGATTAGGTAATACATAAAAACTTTATATCATTTCTTATATAAGTTAACTATAGCTTAAAGAGATTTTTACTAAAGTGGTCCAATAATAGTTTTGCATATCCCTGTGAGATCGATATTGAAAACTCTATTAGAGCCCTATATTACTTGAAACAATATGTATACTTGCGTAGTACCCCCTAATGTGTAAACCATTTTAACAACTTTATATAATATTTAATTTTGCACTCTAGCTACTTAATAAAAATTGGGTCAAGCTTTTGGCCATATTTCATAACTAAAATAATTGTGTAATTGCAGGTTTTTGGCGTTGTTGCCAAAGATAACAATGAAACCTTTTAACTTAGAAAAATTTTTATTTTAACTATATAATTATTATAAAAAAGCTGTAGTATCATTTATATACATGCTTGTGTGTGTGTATTTAAAAATAAAAATAATAAAAAGTATATATAATATATATACATATTTACCATTTTAATTAGTGTGTTTTGCTAGTTTTTGTATTTATCTTTAATAGTGTATGAGTGGTGCGGGGTCTAAAGGATTAGTGCTTATAATTCTGAGTTAGAGTGAACTATTAGAAAATTAGAAAACAAAAAGAACTTCAAAATTTCCAAGAAATGACAAATACTTTACATAATAATTTAGAAAATCAAATTGATGAGAGTGCACAAAAACCATTAAGAGATTATGCTAACGCTACGGTAGATGAAATTCATCAAAGTATACAAACTCCTGTCATAGAAGCCAACACATTTGAAATAAAACCTGCTATCATTCAGATGGTATAGAATAACCAGTTTGGGGGAACTCCATCTAAAGATCCTAACTTATATCTTGCAATTTTTATAAAACTTTATGCCACATTTCAGTATAATGGTGTCTCTAATTATGTTGTTAGACTTAGGCTTTTTTCTTTTTTTCTTAAAGGATAAAGCTAAAATGTGGTTGAACTCATTAGGATCTGGATCTATTAGAACCTAGAGTGACCTAGCACAAAAATTCTTGGTTAAATATTTTCCACCTTCAAAGAATGTCAAGCTTAGAAATGATACTAAATTTTTTTTTTCAATTTGAAGGGGAATAAATATATGAGGCTTGGGAACACTTTAAAGAAATTCTTAGGAAGTGTCCACATCATTCTTTGCCCGATTGGTTAATAATTCAAACATTTTATAATGGGTTAGTAGGACCTCTTAGATCTATTATTGATGTTGTTGCTGGTGGTTCATTAATGTCAAAACCTTTTGATGAAGCATATTCTTTAATTGAAGAAATGACTACTAAAAATTTNGTTTGGATGAGAGTAAAATTAGAGATTTTAGAGTGACAAACTAAAATTCCCAATTTGATCCAAATGTTTGAAAACTAAAACAAGATGTTAGCCTTCTGATGAAGGGTAAGTGGGAACTCTAGAGTGACAGCTAATATCTTTCCAGCCTAACCATGAGTTTAGAGACTTAACTCTGGATTAACCAATGTTCTTTATGTACTCGAGAGAGGGTAAATAATAAATATGCTCCTATTTGACACAATACATATACTTGCATAGTACATATAATGTGAAGTATTATTATTTATTTTCCATATCATTTCATTTATTCATACTAGTCGCTCAATATAATTTGGGTCAAATTTTTATTAATATTTTGGAGATTAAAAATATAAATAATTGAGGGTCGGGTCAAGTTTTGGCACCGTTGTCGGGGATAGGTAACGAAAATTTTTAAATTTGGAAAGTAAACTTTTTGATTTGTAATTTAGTTTGAATTGTAGATTTTATTTTATATAAAATTAAAAATTGAAAAAATTCCAAAAGGAATATAAAAAACTTAAAATATAAAATCCAAAAAATAAAAAAAGCTGAAAAAGTTAAAAGAAAGAAAAATCTCTTTTATTTTGTTGTGTTTTTTTTTTCTGAAATAATATCATTTGTATGCGTAGTTCGAAATCTGAAGGTTTAATGCCTCATAATTCTGAATTAGAATGTACTATAAGAAAAATTCGAAAATAAGGAAGACTTTATAATTTTCAAGATATGGTGAACACTTCATAAATAATATTGAAATTCAAAATATTGAAAATGAACATCATAATTTACAAAAAGCTTTCAGGGATTATGCAAACCCTATGACAGATGAAATTCACTTAAGTATTCAAACTTCTTTTATAGTGGCTAACTCATTTGAACTTAAACCTGCAATAATACAAATAGTACAAAATAATCAGTTTGGGGGAACACCAAATAAGGATCAAAATTTACATCTTGTAAGTTTTTTAGAACTGTGTACTACATTTAAATATGATGGTGTATCAAATGATGTCGTCAGACTTAGACTTTTTCCTTTTTCATTAAGGGATAAAACTAAGATGTGGTTATATTCATTAGCACCTAGATCTTTTTAAACTTGGGGAGATTCGACACAAAAATTCCTGGCTAAGTGTTTTCTATCTTAAAAAACTACTAATATTAGAAATGATATTACTTCTTTTACTCAGTATGAATGAGAGTTAATTTACAAAGCTTGTGAAAGATTTAAGGAACTCCTTAGAAAGTGTCCACATCATGATTTACCAGACTGGATAATTGTTTAAACTTATTATAATGGCTTAGTTGGATCCCTTAGATCTATCATAGATGCTGCTCCTGATAGTTCATTAATGTCTAAACCATTTAATGCAGCCTATGTTTTAATTGAAGAAATGACTACAAATAATTTTTAATGGCCTTCTGAAAGGGTAAATTCTATGAAAGTAGCCTATATTCGTGATAATGATGTCATTTCAATGGTTGCTTCACAAGTTGCTACATCATCTAGGAAAATAGACCAAATTTGAATGAATTTTTCTCAAACACCTCAATTAATTGAAAAAAAATTCATTATCACAAATGCTTGATTCTCAAACTTCATTAGAAACTGTAAATGATATTAATAGACCCAATAACTCATATTCCAATTATTATAACCTAGGTTGGAAAATCCATCCATACTTTAACTAAATAACAATTCTAGTGGTGGAAGTCAATAATGGGGAAAAATTAAGTAAACTCATTAGGAAATTGGAACAATCAAAGTAATTCTAACTTTATACCTACTTATTCTCCTAGATTTAACAGTATTCAACAAGGAGAAGAATTTGTCTTTAGAAGTAGTGTTACAAATGGGTAATCAAATACCGAGTCAGAGTGCTGCTATAAGAAACATAGAGAATCAACTGGGACAAATTGCTAACGCACTTAGCATTAGGCCTCAGTGAACACTTCTTAGTAATGTTGAGATCAATCCTAAAAATAAAAGCAAAGAGCAAGATCAAGTTAAGGTTATCCAATTAATAAGTGGGAAGGAATTGAGTGTTGGTGTTAAAAAAGTAACCGAAGTTGAGAGAGAAGATAAAGAAACTGAAAAACCTGAAGAAAGTATTCTTAAGGAACTGGAAAAACCTATTCTCCACTAAGAAGAATGTAGAAATACCACTGACCCGACCCTCAATTACGCAGATATTTATATTCTTTAATATGCTAAAAACTTGACTCAAATTATGTTTAGCGGCTAGCGAGAACAAATATAATATGATAAAATTTAAAGAAATAATTTTCTCACTAAGGCTACAATACAAGTATATATATTGTTTCAAGTAATATAGGATTTTCTATAAAAACCCAGCATGGATCCCACAGGGAAAAAGTAAACGAAAAGAAATGAAATACAAGAATTTTAACTTTAAGAGAACTTTACTTAAAACTACAGGAAATATCTAAAGATGAAAATTAAGTTTATTAATCTTTACAAAATGCAAGTAAAACTAACAGTAAATATTTTATATATTGTATAAAAAGAAACTTTCTCCTTACAAATAATTCATAATCAGTATAGAATTTCAAATGTTTATAAGCTTAAATATGGTATTGTGATAAATATGAGCATACCTACAATTTCATTCGATTTTGTAAAGAACATTGACTAATCTAAAGTTGGTGTCGGCATGTATAGTAGTGTTGTGAAGGTTCTAGTCTCTCACTTCTAGATTATCCACTGTGTCATCTCTATAGGATCTACCAGTGACCATTAGTTCGAATCCCTATACCAAATTGATAAAAGAATTAGCATGTCACTCTAGAAACATCAATTCTACCCCCATCAAATCTTAGCTCCCTATCTATTTTCGCTCTCCTTCAGATGATTACCACTGCTCTTTCTAAGGTAAAATGTGATACTTATAAGTTAAAAAATCTTAGCCCTCTCGGGTCTATAAGTTTTCTCAACAAATTTTAAAAATACAAATGTTCAATTTATAAATTAAATGAAGATCTGATAAAAATAACAATAGGAATAAAAGAAGTTCTAAACAAAATCAAAATCACTTACTTAATTACTTCATATTGCAATGAGAAATAGAGAAAACTACTCAAAACACATAGGGATAACAAAACAAAACATATTTATAAAACTCAAATCCAAAGTATAAAACTTAAAGAAAAATATACAAATACTTATCTCGAATGATTCCTCAAGCACTCGTTTGAAGTTCTTTGACTTTTCTGACTTCAACAACACTTACAGGACTCACAAACTCTAAAAATCACAGAGACTCACAAAGAAAACTACTCACACGCTTAACACACTCACACACTATGTGACTCTATATATCCGACCCACCTAGGGAGCAAAATGCACATTTCACCTTTAGAACGTTAATAATAATGGAATTTCTTATATGATGTAAAAAAATTGAGTGATATGCATATAAATATGAAAAAATTATATGTTAGATATGTAAATACATAAGAATTTTGTCATATATACGTAAATGCCATGACAGTGTTTTACAGTATTTTACACTTCCCAGTTTACCAGCATGCATTCAATGTCCATTCCACAAGTGTAGATACAGTCTACAAAACTGAAACAATTTTCATTAATGGGCAAAAAATATAAAATGCATTCAATATCTTTCAATATTCTATCTTTAATTTGAAAATTTATTCAGGACAAAAGACGCAAAAGAATAGCAAAACTAACAATAAAAAAGAATCGATGTTAATGTATTTGTTCTGCTACGTTCTGATGTACTCCATGCGTATTGTTTATGGTACTAAGGATCCATAGAATGCCAAAATAATTGCCCAAAATGATACAACAAGCGCGGTGCAGTTACCAATGCCATTCTT
Organism: Phalaenopsis hybrid cultivar; assembly: GCA_002079205.1. Taxonomy (NCBI): domain Eukaryota; kingdom Viridiplantae; phylum Streptophyta; class Magnoliopsida; order Asparagales; family Orchidaceae; genus Phalaenopsis; species Phalaenopsis hybrid cultivar. The sequence goes on from JXCR01053052.1 coordinate 34,097, forward strand.
CTGAGAATTACCTGTAGCAGCATATTCAAAAGAAAATATCAAACTTGAATAATAAAAAAAATAATAGATCATGGATAAGACAAAATGCAGTATAACTTTATGTTGTTATGGAATAAATCAGCTTATGGATAGCCCAATAAAATTGTATCTAATCAATGTAACGTTTAAGAGATTTTTTATTTAAAATCCAGTATATTAAAATTTGTATGACATAAACTCCACAATCATCAATGTAAATAAGATGCAAATTATCTGATTATATACATACACGAACTACTTTAATAAATTAATTTTTCTTATATTTAAAATGACTTATGTAGGTTACCCCTCCTTCACATCTCATGTGACTTCAGCGCTCTTCCGTGGCACTAAATCAATTTAACCATCACAACGCTTGGAGTTGTAAGCACAAAAAAACTCTTCGAAAAATAGTAGGGAGAAGTATTGGAGAGAGAAGCACATCACTAAGAAAAAAATGATTACAACACTTGAATGCTTGCAAACCTTGGATAGTTCTTGGATAGATACAAAATGAGGGGGGCACTCCTATTTATAATTCTCTCCAAGACTAAGAGAACTTTCTAGATTATATTAGAATATAATAATTTCTAGATAGTTCTACATTATTCTTTACATATAAATGATTTTAGAACTTTCTAGAATATTTTAGAGTTCCCTTGAAGTGCGTTTCTTTCAGCATATTTATAAAAATATGTAGAACCTTCTAGAATTCCTTAGAATATTCTTCTTCTTTCTAGTTTATTTCTAGAATACAGTGAAATCTTCTAGAGTGCCTTGGATTGCTCTCTTCATTCTAATCTTCTCTAAAATCTTCTTTTCCCATGATTAGCTTGCCAATTATTCTTGAAGATGACGGAGTTTGACAATATGCTCCCTAAAAAGTTTGCAATGAGGTCCAAGAGAGATAATAATCATACATTATAACCTCAGCTTTTAGTGAGATCTCACATACAAGCGAATTAGCTTTATTCAAGTTCATTGGAATATATAGGAGTTCTGCATTAGCCCATGAATTCATGTATTTTTTTCTCATCTCTAATGGCATACATGAGTACGACATTATACCACTTGAAGGAGTCATTTTTCCAAGCCATTTAGAGAGTGGATAATGCTGATCCAAAATATTAATGAAATATTTCATCCAGAACAACTATTCTGAAACCCTTAGCCGTTAAGTAGCATTAAAATTGTTTTCTTATAATAACAAGGAAATTGAAGTTAATTTAATGACTAAACAAATGCTGGATGACATTTTCTCCGTCATTCAGGCAAAGGAAATCAATGGCGCATGAACCTATGGGCTTGTGTCTTTTTGTAATGGATCTGTGAATTATCCAGTCAGGTAAATCACTATTTCATAATATTACAATTTATAGACTGACAGCCTCGTTATCTGTATAAACTAGGATAACTGGTTGATCCCCCCAACTCTTTTTTCTCACTATTTGTACTTACAAATAGATTGATCCCTTGACATCTCCCTCTCCTTCTCTATACAATGATGGCACACTGGAAAGCACCTCACTCTCCTGCTCCACTTCTTCTCTCTCTTGATGACCACGTAAAAAACTTAATTCCAGATATGTTGGAGCATCTAATTTTTACTCCAAACTTTTTTTTTTCAATTATTATTTAGCCCAATTAGAACAATTTTTATTTCCAAAAAAACGGCAGCGAGCTGCTTCATTCATTCTTATAATGAGACTAATTAGCTTGCAGTTGACTTCTCNTGTAAGCATTGGGGCCTCATTTATGGTTAGCCAATGAGGTTTCCCCTCCTTCACGTTTATAAAGATTTAAAGGAAAACATGCCATGGTCAAATATCTCTACCTATACAAGCAACTTAAGGATATTGTCACGGATTAACTTATCTCAAGTCACTCATGTGACTTCAGCGCTCTTCCTTGGCACTAAATTAGTTTAACCCTCACAACGCTTGGAGTTGTAAGCACAAAAACTCTTGGAAAAATAGTAGGGAAAAGTATTAGAGAGAAAAGGACTTCACTAAGAAAAAAGTGATTACAACACTTGAATGCTTGCAAACCTTGGATAGTTCTTGGATAGATACAAAATGAGGGGGGCACTCCTATTTATAATTCTCTCCAAGACTAAGAGAACTTTCTAGATTATATTAGAATATAATAATTTCTAGATAGTTCTACATTATTCTTTACATATAAATGATTCTAGAACTTTATAGAATATTCTAGAATTCCCTTGAAGTGTGTTTCTTTCAGCATATTTCTAAAATTATGTAGAACCTTTTAGAATTCCTTAGAATATTCTTCTTCTTTCTAGTTTATTTCTAGATGTAGTGGAATCTTCTAGAGTCCCTTGGATTGTTCTCTTCATTCTAATTTTCTCTAGAATCTTTTTTTCCCATGATTAACTTGCCAATTATTCTTGAAGATGGCTGAGTATGACAATATGCTCCCTACAAAGTTTGCAATGAGGTCAAAGAGAAATAATAATCATACATTATAACCTCAGCTTTTAGTGAGATCTCACAAACAAGCGAATTAGCTTTATTCAAGTTCATTGGAATATATAGGAGTTCTGCATTAGCCCATGAATTCATGTATTTTTTTCTCATCTCTAATGGCATACATGAGTACCACATTATACCACTTGAAGGAGTCATTTTTCCAAGTCATTTAGAGAGTGGATAATGCTGATCTAAAATATTAATGAAATATTTCATCCAGAACAACTATTCTGAAACCCTTAGCCGTTAATTAGCATTAAAATTGTTTTCTTATAATAACAAGGAAATCGAAGTTAATTTAATGACTAAACAAATGCTGGATGACATTTTCTCCGTCATTCAGGCAAAGGAAATCAATGGCNGGTTAATTAGCATTAAAATTGTTTTCTTATAATAACAAGGAAATTGAAGTTAATTTAATGACTAATCAAATGCTGGATGACATTTTCTCCGTCATTCAGGCAAAGGAAATCAATGGCGCATGAACCTATGGGCTTGTGTCTTTTTGTAATGGATCTGTGAATTAGAACAATTTTTATTTCCAAAAAAACGGCAGCGAGCTGCTTCATTCATTCTTATAATGAGACTAACTAGCTTGCAGTTGACTTCTCCATGAGCACCTAAGAAAAGCCAAGTCATCATCAAGAAGGAGAAGCATTTTAGTAAAGAAAATATTATGTTATAATTGCAGAAGACACCATCTACAAAGTAGCACAACACAAGCTTTCACACATCATCTGTATCAATGCATTTCATTGAAGCATTCTCCAACGCTGCATTTTTGAAATTTTTATCCTCACCCAAGTAGCCCTTGAGAAATTTGCTACTTGCCTATCTTCAGACCATCTTTGATTCATAAGCAAAT
>JXCR01053052.1:37549-48696 GCA_002079205.1 Phalaenopsis hybrid cultivar
AACAAGGTATATCTAACTTTAGACAAGTTAATATTAGTCATAATTTTGATCTAATTTAAATATTAGAGTGTCATACAAGTAAATTTAAAAATTAAAATGTTATATAAACACATAAGAATTTTATGGAATTTATATAAATTCCCCTGTACCAAATCACTTGAATGAATATGTCCAATGAAACCTCAAACAGAAAAGTGCAATGATTAAGACTTAAATATAAGGAAATGGAAGAAAAGGAGGACATACCAAGCACAAGATATTTGTTCTTAATGCTCCACTCAAAGTCCCAATGTTTCTCTTCACTCTTGAGGGTCCAATATGACCAACCAAAAGTGGCACTACGGTAAACTTCCAATTGAGTGCTTCCAAATATTTGATACTCAATCCGAGAGGCATTTGTCACATTCCACTCATTCACCCACTCACCTGAACAGCATAANATAGAAGATATAGCGAAGGGGATTTACAAACATATCATAGTATTTTTATGCATTTACATTAGCTAATACCTAAATCTTTATATTTTTTTAACGCCCTAGCATCTAAGTCACATCAAAATATAAGCACAACAAGGTATATCTAACTTTAGACAAGTTAATATTAGTCATAATAGTGTCATACAAGTAAATTTAAAAATTTAAATGTTATATAAACACATAAGAATTTTATGGAATTTATATAAATTCCCCTATACCAAATCACTTGAATGAATGTCCAATGAAACCTTAAACAGAAAAGTGCAATGATTAAGACTTAAATATAAGGAAATGGAAGAAAAGGAGGACATACCAAGCACAAGATATTTGTTCTTAATGCTCCACTCAAAGTCCCAATGTTTCTCTTCACTCTTGAGGGTCCAATATGACCAACCAAAAGTGGCACTACGGTAAACTTCCAATTGAGTGCTTCCAAATATTTGATACTCAATCCGAGAGGCATTTGTCACATTCCACTCATTCACCCACTCACCTGAACAGCATAANAAGCATCATTAGAAACTTTGAATGCCACAAATAAAAAACAGAATAACCCATATTCAAATTATTATAATCTAGGTTGGAAAAACCATCCCAACTTTAACTGGAATAACAATTCAGGTGGTAATACTCAGTAATGGGGGAGCAACCAAGTAAACCTATTGGGAAACTAGAATAATCAAGAGAATAATAATTATAGATCTACTTATCCTCTAGGTTTCAACAGTAATACACAATTTAAGGAGAAGAAGTTGTCTATAGAAGAAGTGGTGTTACAAATGAGAAATCAATTACAAAGTCCAGGAGCTACAATTAAAAATATTGAGAATCAACTTGGAAAAATAGCAAATTCATTAAGTAATAGATCCTAAGGAACACTTCCTAGTAATACTGAATCAAATCCAAAAGACCAGAATAAAGAGCAAGTAAAAGCTGTTTAACTTAGAAGCGTAAGAGAGTTGGAAAGTAAGGTTTAAAAAGAAATTGAAGTAGAGAGAGAAGAAATTGAAGAATCAAAAGAGGAAGCTCCAAAAGATTTTGAGAGACATATTTATCCATTGAAAATTGATTTGGAAAAACTCCACCTCCATTTCCTAACAGACTTTGTCAGTAAAAGTTTGATAAGCAATTTTCAAAATTTTTGGAAATATTTAAGAAGCTTACAATTAATATTCCATTTACTGAANTATTGAAGTAATAATAGAAGCTGTATTACAGAATGTAGAATTCAAACAAAGATCTGAGTTGTATGCTTAGGAATGTAATGATATTGTGAATTTGAAATAGATTTGAGTTCTTATGGGAAAACACAAGAAGTTGAACAAAATTAATTAGATCAGATATGAATTATATACTTGCAATGAAAATTAGTCAGCTCAGTTTCTTTTTCCTTTTAAAAAATGGAAACCTCAAAAGAAAAATTTGTCTGTTTATACGGGGCTATTTTATTCTCATGATTTATAAAAATGTTAAATTAATTCCCAGATTTTTTAAATTGGAGCTGAAATAGTCCTTTATGGGGACTATTCTAGCCCATATTAAAAGTGTTTGGAGACTAATTTGTTTTTATTATAGACTCTCGGACTTAAATAACTCCTTGCAATTAATCAGGGGATTATTTCAACACTTTTTCTTATTTCTTGACGAGAACACCGAAGCGTGACATACAACATTTAATCTCATGTAAATGAACAAAAAATGATATGAATAATCCCATTTCCAAGAAGAATACTTTGGAATATGCCAAGCCATCAAGCCATTGAAAGAAAGTGATAAAACCAGAGAAAGTCAGTGAAAGAACTAAAATATAATTGCTTTGGGGTATAGTGGCCTTAAGGATTTATAGGATTCATCTCTTTTCTTCACAATCCTCAACATCGATAGCCTTATACAAATTATTTGAGTTGGTTTGATAAACCTCATCTTTTATTTACTCTTATTGAGTGTTACGCGAAGAAAAATATGTTCCACAAAAATCATTTTAAACACCTATTATTTCTGATATCACTATTATTTCTGATATCAAGGGTCTATTCTCTTTTCTTTGTTACAGCTGTCTTTTCTACACTTTAATACCATATTCAATAAGATCCACCAAAACTAAAACAAAAAAAGACTGGCATATATACCAGTGTAATTAGCATCAAAATTTTCAAATATCTAGCAGGTCCAAGACATTATGCAGCCATGTAGTTGTATTTGTGCTTCTTATTATAGCGCAGACTACATAGGCAACAGGAAGTCCCAAATCAAATTAATAAACTACTAATCAAATAATGTCCTAGATATAAACAGGAACATAAATCTAAAATTTTTTTCACCATATGATATGGATTTTATCAATAAAATGTCATTTCTGATGGGCAAAAGCTTACTCTTTCCAGTTAGCTTGGGTACATCAGATAAACGATTTAGTAATACAAAAACAAATAATAATATGCTTGAGGCCGCGTGTTTTCTGAGCCAAAGGGGGGGACAAGGGTTAGGGCTAGTTTTTGAGAAGAAGCATCTGATTTTTGATAATTTTCTGTGGCAATTCTACTTTTAATTGAAGTTGTAAACTTTTAAACTCCTATTAGTAGTTCTTTTAAGTTAAAAGTTATATTTGAAATTATTTTAGTTTAGGTTTAAGTCATAACTTTAAATTTTATAAATTAAAAATTTATATTTCATAGATTGCTTACAATGGAATGAAGTTTCATAGTTACTGGTGCGATCAAGTTGTCCTATTCTTGATTGCAGTTTGGTTAAGATACTNGAGATCCTAAGTCTGAGAAAATATTTAAAGTTAATGGACATAGACTGAAACGTTATTTTATAATGGATTAGCATAATTTTAATGATGAAATGATGTTGAGTCAACTAGAATAAGCACTGGTTACGTCAGGCTGACGACGTAAAACCAAGCGCTTTGCGGGAGGCAACCCATAATTATCAGAGTGTTTTTATTTTGATTGTTGTTTGTGTGTGATTAAGAAAATTGGGGTACTATTTTTGAAACTATTATGTGTTAGTAAAGATTTTAAGACTTTATTTAGTGACGAAGACAAGTTAGAATGAGAATTTGGATGTTAGGTTGACTAGTGCAAAAATGTGCACTGGCGCTTAAGCACGACAGTTTAAACACATGTGCAAAATTAGTATTCTAGAAGGTTTAGCCACCAATTAGTTTGTAAAAACATGTCAAGGCAGTTTCTAAACGTGTATAGGAGTTATTGGAAGGATTTAGGCCTATAAATAGAAGGCTTTGTGAAGGAATTTTACCCCAGATCATTTCTAGCTCTAAAAGTGTAAGAGAAAGTGAGATTTAGAGAAAATGTCTTCATGGGAGATGGATTTGAAGAAGAAGGAAGAAACCATGAGGAAGAGGTTCATTAGTCAATTTTCATGGGAGATGGATTTGAAGAAGAAGGAAGAAGCCATGAGGAAGAAGTTCATTAGTCAAAAGTGCACAAGAGATGTATAATGGTTTCTTAGCCTTTAGTATTGAAAGGATATCAGAGAAGATGAACAAAATTGAGAATACTATGGCTTTACTGGAGACCAAAGTACTTGAGTTGCATGCATATCTAGAGCATATTTGAAGGCAATTGAAGATGCAATTTAGCTACACAAGTTATATAGAGGAAGCAGATAAGGCGATGTTCATAAAGCAGAAGTGGATTGAAGAAGATAGTATCAGAGCTTGTCACCATCGTCCGTTTTATCAACGCTATATTTCTGGAGAGACTAATGAAAGATAGGAATTTGTTCATTCAAATGAAGAATGAAATTAAGTTTAGTGTTAGAATTTGTGTGTTAGAAGTTGTTATTTTCTATTGGTTTAGTGTTTAAGTCTTGTTTTTAGTATTTATAACTTCTTATATGTGTTTAATTGTGAAATGATTGTTATGTATTTGTATTTAGAAAAATTTTCTCATTTAAGACTAATTGGAGTGCAAATTAAGTGTTTAAAGGTAATTATACTTGTTTGTGAATTAATATAAGTTTGTTTGTGTGAAAATTTTTATTATTTTTTGCCTCAAATTTGAAATAGCTATTATGGAGTATTTTGAGAGAGAGGGGAGTTATAGGAAGTTGAAAATAGTCATTTAAGTTCTAAGAGACCATTTAGGGGTGGTTTACTTAGGCAAATAGTGCATTTTACTTTAATTTGAAAATTTTGAAATTGTGCACTGGCGCTTAAGCATCACATCTTACGCTTAAGCACAAGCCAACTCGAGAGGCAGGTGCCTAAGCGCCATTTACTTGCACTTAAGCGTCGATTCACTAAAACCGTTTCGTGAACAGTTAAAAATAAAATTTCAACCCAAAAATCACCATTTTTAACGCCATCGTCACCTTCAAACTCTTGATTTCATGATTTTTTAGGGCTAGGGCACATCTAAAGTGAAGATTTCTTGGTGGAATCAAATGAAATNTGAGAGGCAGGTGCCTAAGCGCCATTTACTTGCACTTAAGCGTCGATTCACTAAAACCGGTTCGTGAACAGTTAAAAGTAAAATTTCAACCCAAAAATCACCATTTTTAAAGCCATCGTCACCTTCAAACTCTTGAGTTCATGATTTTTGAGGGTTAGGGCACATCTAAAGTGAAGATTTCTTGGTGGAATCAAATGAAATTTTCTAGATCCAAGTTTCTTGAGTTAAGAGCTTTACTTCTATGCAAAAAAATTGGATTTTCACTATTTACTTTGAGCACATTTGGAGAAATTCAAAAATTCACTATTCATGGTGAAAAATGAGAAAAAGATCTATGGAAATTNGTTTGAGCACATTTGGAGAAATTCAAAAATTCACTATTCATGGTAAAAAATGAGAAAAAGATCTATGAAATTACATGAGAAGTGTAGTTTATACTTTGGAAGTTTATTTTAGTAATTTAGACTTGATTTTTGAAGTTATTTTTGGAATTTATAAAATTTGTAGAATGACACCAAGAGTGAAGTGGAGCAAAGGAAAGAGCCATATCGATTCGAGTAAATTTGTTTGTTTGAAGGCTCAAGATTGGTATAGTGATGCGTTACAATCACGAAAACTAATTTAGGAGCGTTGTTTTAGGAATCCAGGTGGAGATGTAGAGGATTTGATCGTTTGCCCACAGTGGGAATGATTCTGCTGTTTCTCTGCTGTGGCAGTTATTTCTATTGTTAGGTAATTCTATGCAAACCTCCCAGAGGCTAAAGACAATAGAGTCATGGTTCGAGGAAAGTTGATACCATTTTCACCGGAGGTAATCAACTCGTGTTATCATTTGTCACCTGATAAGTTATGTTTTTATGCAAATTATAGTCCGACTGAAGCGGAGTTAGACGAGATTATTTTTTACTTGACTGTTAGAAGAGGACTTTGGAAGATCAGTAATGATAGGAGAGTCAACTTTCCAACTTCATAGTTATGTGCACCTTCAAAGGCTTGACACTATTTAATTTCTGCTCATCTGCTACCGACAAATCATCTCAGTGAAGTGACCAGAGAGAGAGCGACGTTAAATTATTGTATCTAGGAAGGAAAGCTCATCAACATTAGAGCTTTGATTTATCTAACTATCATCAATTCTGCCACTATCTTTACTACTGTAGGTTTGGGATTTACTTCCTTGGTCTTTTCTTTGTATGAGCAGACTGGAGTTAAATCTGATAGCTGGGAGGAAGTGTTGTTACCTTTAAAGCCCATCACTAAGGTGAATGTGAAGACTTATTCTAAGCATTCTATTTTTTGCTGGAGAGGAGGATTTTCTAGGAGTTATGGAATGGAGATGTCTGATGCTTCTACCTCTGCTGCTTTTACATCTAGACCATCTACCTCACACGCTTCTACATCTAGAGGTGAGTCTACTAAGACCCAAGATCAATTATTGCAGAGGATAATGGATCATATTAATTTTACTGTTGATAAAGTTCAGAATTTTGAGAGTTTTGCAGAGCATACTGATAGGCATAGTAGGAGAAAGATTGATTATGAAGAGAAATTCTACTCATCTCTGAAGAACCTAATTAGGGGTGACCCAGGAGTGCAATTTCTTTCATATCCTCGATATCCTGATTATGAGCCTGCAANGTTTATAAAATTTATAGAATGACACCAAGAGTGAAGTGGAGCAAAGGAAAGAGCCATATCGATTCGAGTAAATTTGTATGTTTGAAGGCTCAGGATTGGTATAGTGATGCGTTGCAATCACGAAAACTAATTTAGGAGCGCTGTTTTAGGAATCCAGATGGAGATGTAGAGGATTTGATCGTTTGCCCACAGTGGGAACGATTCTGCTGTTTCTCTGCTGTGGCGGTTATTTCTATTGTTAGGTAATTCTATGCAAACCTCCCTGAGGCTAAAGACAATAGAGTCATGGTTCGAGGAAAGTTGGTACCATTTTCACCGGAGGTAATCAACTCTTGTTATCATTTGCCACCTGATAAGTTATGTTTTTATGCAAATTATAGTCCGACTGAAGCGGAGTTAGACGAGATTATTTTTGACTTGACTGTTAGAAGAGGACTTTGGAAGATCAGTAATGATAGGAGAGTCAACTTTCCAATTTCATAGTTATGTGCACCTTCAAATGCTTGACACTATTTAATTTCTGCTCATCTGCTACCAACAAATCATCTCAGTGAAGTGACCAGAGAGAGAGTGACGTTAAATTACTGTATCTAGGAAGGAAAGCTCATCAACATTGGAGCTTTGATTTATCTAACTATCATCAATTCTGCCACTATCTTTACTACTGTAGGTTTGGGATTTACCTCCTTGGTCTTTTCTTTGTATGAGCAGGCTGGAGTTAAATCTGATAGCTGGGAGGAAGTGTTGTTACCCTTAAAGCCCATCACTAAGGTGAAAGTGAAGACTTATTCTAAGCATTCTATTTTTGGCTGGAGAGGAGGATTTTCTAGGAGTTATGGAATGGAGATGTCTGATGCTTCTACCTCTGCTGCTTCTACATCTAGACCATCTACCTCACACGCTTCTACATCTAAAGGTGAGTCTACTAAGAACCAAGATCAATTATTGCAGAGGATAATGGATCATATTAATTTTACTGTTGATAAAGTTCAGAATTTTGAGAGTTTTGCAGAGCATACTGATAGACATAGTAGGAGAAAGATTGATTATGAAGAGAAATTCTACTCATCTCTGAAGAACCTAATAAGGGGTGACCCAGGAGTGCAATTTCTTCCATATCCTCGATATCCTGATTATGGGCCTGCAAAAAAGTGGTATAGCGGTGATTCAGAAGATGAGGAGTATAATTGAGAGATTTTTATGTTTGTATTATGTGTTAGATTATGTGCTTTGGACTTGAGATTTGAGATGTGTTGTTTATTTTTATGTTGTGGACTATGTGGTGTGGTACTGCTATATTTGTATCTTTGTGATGATATGTACTGTGTATTGTGTTTTGGACTTTTGTATTTTGTTGTTAGTGTGATGTTTATGTTAGTTAGTAGTTTGTTTTAAAATTCTAAGGCAGTAACTATTGAGAGTTTTGTGATTTAGTTAGTTAAAAACTTAACTTAATTCTATGTATTTTGAAAAGATGAAACTCTTGCTAACTTTGGTCTTAAATATTAAATTTCAGAAACTGATACCCTTTATTTTTCTTTTATCATGTTTGTGAGTTTATTTTTATGTTGAGATTGTGAAGTCAAGTTAGTATGTTAGTTTGCTTTTATGTTTATATCCACTGTTTAGAATTCTATTGAAGAGACATGTAAAATTGAAATGAAAATATTAGAAAATTTGATCAAAATTAATTTTACTCCTCTTTTTAGTTTTTATACATGTATCATTAGGGTATAAAAATTCTTGTTAGTAGTTATTTTAATTTTCATTCATGCTTATATATATTTGATGTTAAACTGTTTAATCTGTTAAAAATTTAAGTTTGGGGGGGATAAAAAACATTTTCAAAACTTTAATTTTATTTGTTCTCAAATGAACTACAAGTAAATTTGATTTGAAAAGAAAAATTGATCATGTTTATAAAGTTATTTTAGGGAAGTAAAATTTGATTTTAGAAATGAGTAAGAGAATTTAGATAAAATTTTGAGTAATGAAGAAAAACTTTAAGTTAAAAGTTCTTGGTGTAGAAAATGATTAATATAAGTAACTATCTTTAGTAAGAAACATTGCATTTTTGAAAATTTTAGAAATTTAAATTTTTATTTTTAATACTTAAATTTCTTTTATTAAAAATAATTTTCAAAACTATTAATATATTTTTAAGTAAAAGTTTTGTATCAAGACTTTGCTTTAGGAAAGGCAAAGTAGAATTCAAAATTATTAAAGGTTTATTCAGATATAGTAATCCTTTGCCTAAAAAAAAGAAAAGTAAAGAAAATGAAAAAGAAAAAAAAAAGAGAGAAGAAGAAGAAAAAGTGTGGGAGGAGAAGCTTGAGGATTAGTTCCTAATAAAAAATTGGTTCTACATTTGATCTTTCTAAAGTATAAGACTTGATAAGATCTTAAGTTTATAGATATAATATAGTAAGTAAAATTATTCTTAATAAAAAATTTTAAATGGAGATAATAAAAGAACAAAACTCTAAATTTGGAAGACTTACACTATTTCTGAATTAGATAGGAACTCATATTTTCATTTTTTTTAACATTAAAAATTTCTAAACTTTATGTTGGTCTCATTTACTGAATATTTTTTCTAAATTTGACTACTATATTTCTAAATCTAAATTTTAGTAACTCCTAGAGAAACTCATATACATATCATACATATTTAGTTTTTAAAGGCTGAAGTGTCACTTCAGGACAAGTAACATTTTAAGTTTGGGGGATTTTGATACGCCTAAAATATATAGTGTTTTAGACACATTTTTATACCTATTTTTGAGATATTGCTCTTTAATAGAAGGTATTTTTGTATTTTTCTTTCAGGTATAGGTAAAAAGGTGAAAAAGCTTAAAGGAGTGAAAAAAGATCAAATTTGGAGCAAATAGGTGAAAAATGTGCTAAAGTGTTTTGGCACATAAGTGCCAGATCTGGTGCTTAAGCACTGGTTAAACACAAAAGGCCACACTTAAGCACTAGAGGCCCCGCTCTTAAGTGCCAATGACAATTATTGGATGAGTAAATTTAGTTTTTGCGAATTTTGAAGAGGTTTTTGAGGCACCTATTGGCTTAATAGGTGGTTGCAACCACCATGGTCAAATATTATTGCGAAAAGATGCATCTCTTGGGGAAATGAATCGAATTAAGACATATTTTGAAGAGATGTCAAGGCACCTTTTGAAGAACTATAAAAGAAGGAAGATTGAGACATTGAAAGGGGGTCCCGAAAGTACTGAGAAAGTTTTGAAAGTTCTAAAATTAGGAAGTTAGTTGGAGAGATTTTCAGGCACCACATATTTATCCTTTTTATTTTAGTTTTAAATTGAGAGTGTTGTAAAAGAGNGGAAAGTTTTGAAAGTTCTAAAATTAGGGAGTTAGTTGGAGAGATTTTCAGGCACCACGTATNCTGTGTATTGTGTTTTGGACTTTTGCATTTTGTTGTTATTGTGATGTTTATGTTAGTTAGTAGTTTGTTTTAAAATTCTAAGGCAGTAACTGTTGAGAGTTTTGTGATTTAGTTAGTTAAGAACTTAACTTAATTCTATGTATTTTGAAAAGATGAAACTCTTGCTAACTTTGGTCTTAAATATTAAATTTCANTTGGAGACCAAAGTACTTGAATCGCATGCATATCTAGAGCATATTTGAAGGCAATTGAAGATGCAATTTAGCTACACAAGCTATATAGAGGAAGCAGATAAGGCGATGTTCATAAAGCAGAAGTGGATTGAAGAAGATAGTATCAGAGCTTGTCACCACCGTCCGTTTTATCAATGCTATATTTCTGGAGAGACTAATGAAAGATAGGAATTTGTTCATTCAAATGAAGAATGAAATTAAGTTTAGTGTTAGAATTTGTGTGTTAGAAGTTGTTATTTTCTATTGGTTTAGTGTTTAAGTCTTGTAATTAGTATTTATAACTTCTTATATGTGTTTAATTGTAAAATGATTGTTATGTATTTGTATTTAGAAAAATTTTCTCATCTAAGACTAATTGGAGTGCAAATTAAGTGTTTAAAGGTAATTATACTTGTTTGTTAATTAATATAAGTTTGTTTGTGTGAAAATTTTTGTTATTTTTAGCCTCAAATTTGAAATAGCTATTATGGAGTTTTTTGAGAGAGAGGGGAGTTATAGGAAGTTGAAAATAGTCATTTAAGTTCTAAGAGACCATTTAGGGGTGGTTTACTTAGGCAAATAGTGCATTTTACTTTAATTTGAAAATTTTGAAATTGTGCACTGGCGCTTAAGCATCACATCTTACGCTTAAGCACAAGCCAACTCGAGAGGCAGGTGCCTAAGCGCCATTTACTTGCACTTAAGCGTCGATTCACTAAAACCGTTTCGTGAACAGTTAAAAATAAAATTTCAACCCAAAAATCACCATTTTTAACGCCATCGTCACCTTCAAACTCTTGATTTCATGATTTTTTAGGGCTAGGGCACATCTAAAGTGAAGATTTCTTGGTGGAATCAAATGAAATTTTCTAGATCCAAGTTTCTTGAGTTAAGAGCTTTACTTCTATGCAAAAAAATTGGATTTTCACTATTTACTTTGAGCACATTTGGAGAAATTCAAAAATTCACTATTCATGGTGAAAAATGAGAA
>JXCR01053052.1:49539-70787 GCA_002079205.1 Phalaenopsis hybrid cultivar
ATTTTAGAAATTTAAATTTTTATTTTTAATACTTAAATTTCTTTTATTAAAAATAATTTTCAAAACTATTAATATATTTATAAGTAAAATTTTTGTATCAAGACTTTGCTTTAGGAAAGGCAAAGTAGAATTCAAAATTATTAAAGGTCTATTCAAATATAGTAATCCTTGCCTAAAAAAAAGAAAAGAAAAGAAAATGAAAAAGAAAAAAAATGAGAGAAGAAGAAGTAAAAGTGTGGGAGGAGAAGCTTGAGGATTAGTTCCTAATAAAAAATTGGTTCTACATTTGATCTTTCTAAACTATAAGACTTTATAAGATCTTAAGTTTATAGATATAATATAGTAAGTAAAACTATTCTTAATAAAAAATTTTAAATGGAGATAATAAAAGAACAAAATTCTAAATTTGGAAGACTTACACTATTTCTGAATTAGATAGGAACTCATATTTTCATTTTTTTAACATTAAAAATTTCTAAACTTTATGTTGGTCTCATTTACTGAATATTTTTTCTAAATTTGACTACTATATTTCTAAATCTAAATTTTAGTAACTCCTAGAGAAACTCATATACATATCATACATATTTAGTTTTTAAAGGCTGAAGTGTCACTTCAGGACAAGTAACATTTTAAGTTTGGGGGATTTTGATACGCCTAAAATATATAGTGTTTTAGACACATTTTTATACCTATTTTTGAGATATTGCTCTTTAATAGAAGGTATTTTTGTATTTTTCTTTCAGGTATAGGTAAAAAGGTGAAAAGCTTAAAGGAGTGAAAAAAGATCAAATTTGGAGCATATAGGTGAAAAATGTGCTAAAGTGTTTTGGCACCTAAGTGCCAGATCTGGTGCTTAAGCACTGGTTAAACACAGAAGGCCACACTTAAGCACCAGAGGCCCCGCTCTTAAGTGCCAATGATAGTTATTGGATGAGTAAATTTAGTTTTTGCGAATTTTGAAGAGGTTTTTGAGGCACCTATTGGCTTAATAGGTGGTTGCAACCACCATGGTCAAATATTATTGCGAAAAGATGCATCTCTTGGGGAAATGAATCGAATTAAGACATATTTTGAAGAGATGTCAAGGCACCTTTTGAAGAACTATAAAAGAAGGAAGATTGAGACATTGAAAGGGGGTCCCGAAAGTACTGGGAAAGTTTTGAAAGTTCTAAAATTAGGGAGTTAGTTGGAGAGATTTTCAGGCACCACGTATTTATCCTTTTTATTTTAGTTTTAAATTGAGAGTGTTGTAAAAGAGAAGAGATTCAAAGGAACTTCAAGAGCTTGGTGGAGGACTTGAGATAAGTTTTTATCTTTTGTTTTAGACTACTTTTAATTTTAATTGAGACTTGTTGTTGGTTTGACAATGATTTCTACTTTTAAACTAAAGTGTCGTTTTATTTTGTTCATGGATTCTGAGTGGTTTTCTTTATCTTTCTTCTTAAAATGATAAGTAATTAAGTGTTGGATGGAAGTTGTAAAGAGTATTGATCTTTAATTTTGGAAGAAGTTGTGATGATTTATATCCATGTACTTCATTTACTTTTGGCCAATCCAGATGTTAAAATTTGTTGTGAGAACATGTAAGAATCAGGCTGGTATTGTCTCTGTCAACAATTAGAAAGAAACACATGAGGTTGTATGAATGAGAATGTAGTTCATATGATTGAGTGCAAATAAATAGGGAGAATCGCATGAGGTTGTATGAATGAGAATGTAATTCATATGATTTAGTGCAAATAAATAGGGAAATAATCATCGAAGGGTGTAAAGTTAGAGGACTTTAAAGTGAAAGGTTAAAGCCCCCAACTTGGTTTATTGTTTTAGGTTCTGATACAAGATGTTAGTCCCCAAGTGAAGGGAATTGAGGGAACTCTAGAGTGAGAGCTAGTATCTTCCCTGCCTAGCCGGACTTCAGAACTATTCAAACTTTAAATTAGTCAATGTTCTTTATAGCATATCTAGTAAGGGTAAGGAATATTAATGCTCCTATTTGGTACAACACAATATGCATACTTCCACAATAGAATTCCTATATTTATTACTGATTCATGATAAGGAGAAAGAGATTTTCATATTTAGTGCTTTTCTTCTACAAAAACTCAAGTTATCTTTTTAAGTTTGTTCAGTTTTTGTTAAAATATTAAAATTACTAAAAATTTTTAAACTTTCTTTATTACCAAAGCGTCATTGGTTTAAATAATTGTCTTTTTAAAAATAGAAATTTTTTCAAAAAGTGCATATTGCATATCTTCCCTGTGGGTTCGATATTTTGGTCTTAAGTAAAAAGCCCTATATTATTTGATAACGATACGTATGTTAGCGTAGTATCCCAATATATATAAATTAAAAGTTAAATTCTTATTTTTCTTCAGAATAAAGTTTTTGGTTTTGTTGCAAAATAAGGAAAAATAAGTGAAAAATATAATCAATATTATTGTTATATTGTTGCATATAAGCAGTTTCGGGATCAGTAAGCTTGATTGCTTAAGGGAACTTTATTCTCTCTTCTCAATTAGGCTTGAGCTTGTTGCATTTCAGGAATGTTTATGATGACTTATGTTTAATTTTCTAATCCTCTTTGTATGATGTGAGATCAATCCTAGCTCATTACCAAGCTCTTAGATCTTTTAAGGATAAATTTGTAATTCTAAAAAAAATTCTATAAAATAAGTTTGATTCTTATTGAAAGATTGAATTACAATTAACCTTTGGTTTGGGGCTTCAAATCAATGTTTTATTGCCTTCTAATCTATGCCCCCTCAGAATTGGATCATCCAAACTTAATTGTTTTCCAATCTTCAACAATTTAAATAATTACAAATTTGTCCTTTAGTAGAAAATAATATGATNTGTCAACAATTAGAAAGAAACACACGAGGTTGTATGAATGAGAATGTAGTTCATATGATTGAGTGCAAATAAATAGGGAAATATTCATCGAAGGGTGTAAAGTTAGAGGACTTTAAAGTGAAAGGTTAAAGCCCCCAACTTGGTTTATTGTCTTAGGTTCTGATACAAGATGTTAGTCCCCAAGTGAAGGGAATCGAGGGAACTCTAGAGTGAGAGCTAGTATCTTCCCTGCCTAGCCGGTCTTCAGAACTATTCAAACTTTAAATTAGTTAATGTTCTTTATAGCATCTCTAGTAAGGGTAAGGAATATTATTGCTCCTATTTGGTACAACACAATATGCATACTTCCACAATAGAATTCCTATAGTTATTACTGATTCATGATAAGGAGAAAGAGATTTTCATATTTAGTGCTTTTCTTCTACAAAAACTCAAGTTATCTTTTTAAGTTTGTTCTGTTTTTATCAAAATATTAAAATTACTAAAAATTTTTAAACTTTCTTTACTACCAAAGCGTCACTGGTTTAAATAATTGTCTTTTTAAAAATAAAAATTTTTTCAAAAAGTGCATATTGCATATCTTCCGTGTGGGTTCGATATTTTGGTCTTAAGTAAAAAACCCTATATTATTTGATAACGATACGTATATTAGCGTAGTATCCCAATATATATAAATTAAAAGTTAAATTCTTATTTTTCTTCAGAATAAAGTTTTTGGTTTTGTTGCAAAATAAGGAAAAATAAGTGAAAAATATAATCAATATTATTGTTATATTGTTGCATATAAGCAGTTTCGGGATCAGTAAGCTTGATTGCTTAAGGGAACTTTATTCTCTCTTCTCAATTAGGCTTGAGCTTGTTGCATTTTAGGAATTTTTATGATGACTTATGTTCAATTTTCTAATCCTCTTTGTATGATGTGAGATCAATCCTAGCTCATTACCTAGCTCTTAGATCTTTTAAGGATAAATTTGTAATTCTAAAAAAAATTCTATGAAATAAGTTTGATTCTTATTGAAAGATTGAATTACAATTAACCTTTGGTTTGGGTCTTCAAATCAATGTTTTATTGCCTTCTAATTTATGCCCCCTCAGACTTGGATCATCCGAACTTAATTGTTTTCCAATCTTCAACAATTTAAATAATTACAAATTTGTCCTTTAGTAGAAAATAATATGATTTGGTTTCTACCATGTTACTTTGTATTTCAATCATCTCAGAGGAATAATTAATGTAAATATTACCCTTTACCCTCTCGTTTAACCTAAATTTTAATTAGAGTGCAAAATTCCAAAATTATTCCCATCCCATAACTCTTTTAGTTTAACTCAAATGACCATGAAACTTTGTTGGACTGTTACTCANTGTATTTCAATCATCTCAGAGGAATAATTAATGTAAATATTACCCTTTACCCTCTCCTTTAACCTAAAATTTAATTAGAGTGCAAAATTCTAAAATTATTCCCATCCCATAACTCTTTTAGTTTAACTCAAATGACCATGAAACTTTGTTGGACTGTTACTCATGGCCTAATTGAAACATTAAAGAATGATTCAGATTTTTTTTATTTTTTTATTTTTTATAATCTTTTGATCCAAAATTATGAATTTTCAATGTTAATTAATTTAATTAATCAAAACATGTTTTCTATCCTTGGGAAAATTTTATTGTCTTCCTGTGTGTCAGAGGACCACTTAGACTAAATTTCATGAAATTTTGAATTAAATTTTGATTTTTTTGAATTTATTTAATTTTAATAAAAAAAATATATATAATTTTTTTATTTGAAAATAATTTTTTGATTAATCTCTCTAACTTCAGAGAACTCATAAAATTTTATTTTATATTTTTGTCATATTTGTTTTATTTTTTCTAATTGATTTATTCAAGCATATAGAAAAATGCATTTAACCGTTTAAAAAACATTTTTATAATTTAAAAATTTGCAAAAGATTTCTAAGTTGTATTTTTTTATCAAGGAATAATTTGTGACATTTTGAGGTATATTTATATTTTTGGTAAATTTTAATTATTTTTAATTAAGAAAATAGCTAAAAATGAACTTTTTATTTTGACTTTGATTTTATTTTTCATAGGTGCTTTTGATCTCAAAGAATGCCCCAAACTTAATATTGTAATTTTATGATTTTTAGTTTATATTTCATAATTATTTCAAGCAAAAATTACTGTTTTCTGAAGAAAATATTTTCAGATGAAAAATAAACTTTCTGACTTTAAAATTTTTATGGGGGCATCTTAGGGTTACTATTTTTAATCAAAGGCATTTTTAGGATTTTTTGTATCATATTTACATATTTAAACTTTATTAAAATTTTAATATAGAAATAATTAATAATACATTTTTTTTATTTTAAAACCCTTTTTTTTTTCTTTGGTCCTTTGACCACAACAATCTTGATTTTGTATTTTTCTAGTTTTTATTTTATCTTTTATAATTTTTAATTAAAACAAAGCAAAATTCCTAGAAAATCAGGGCTTTTGATGCTAGGGTGTCCTCACACCTTGAANATAATTTTATGATTTTTAGTTTATTTTTCATAATTATTTCAAGCAAAAATTATTGTTTTCTGAAGAAAATATTTTAAGATGAAAAATAAACTTTCTGACTTTAAAATTTTTATGGGGGCATCTTAGGGTTACTATTTTTAATCAAAGGCATTTTTAGGATTTTTTGTGTTATATTTACATATTTAAACTTTATTAAAATTTTAATAGAGAAATAATTAACAATACATTTTTTTTATTTTAAAACCCATTTTTTTTTCTTTGGTCCTTTGACCACAGTGAACACAACAATCTTGATTTTGTATTTTTCTAGTTTTTATTTTATCTCTTATAATTTTTTAATTAAAACAAAGCAAAATTCCTAGAAAATCAGGGCTTTTGATGCTAGGGTGTCCTCACACCTTGAAAAGATGAGAGAACATCTCCGGGGTCATTAAGAACAAGCCCTAAAAATTTCATGTGATTATGATAATTATTTAATTACTTATAATTAAATTTATCTCTCATGTTTTTAAATTAATTTAAAATAAAAAAGTTAATAAATAATTTAATTTTTTTCTATTAAATTCTTTTATATTCACTGAGTATAGATGTACTTTTATTTTATTTTTATGGATTTTCTACACCAAGATAAGAATTTTTTTAAGTTAAATAGCAATTTTTATATTTAATTAATTTAGAAAGCCTGATTTTCCTACTAATCCACGTCGGTTGCCACCTTAACCTTGGTGTCTTTGAAACTCTGTGCGGTGCATTTTGATTGGTAGCACTTCCACGTTTGCGCCTACTCGGCCCACAGTTCGTGTAACATCACCATGTCCGACCCGATCACTGACATTTGTTTGATAGTAGAAATGGATGGCATCCGTTCATCGCCGATCGTTCATAACTCTAATATCTCATTTGATAGTCACTTAAATTAAGTGTAATTTATTTCAATTGCTTCATCTAAGTGAGACGAACACATCCATATGGCTAGATATGCACGAAATATAAATTTCTTTAATAAAGGTCCAAACAGAGGCAAAACTAAGGGGTTTTTGAGCTATACCTTTGCCCAATAGGTGATGCCTAGATTGGGTTGGTTGAGAAGATTCACCATGGTCCCACAAATGTCCTCTAAGTGTCCAATTTGAACTATGGTTGGGTGTACTTATGACTTTTGTTGGAGGGTGGTTCAAGTGTGGTCTAAGGTTAGGTTAGAGATCTTGGAAATGAAGATTTTGATCAGGGAAGTAATTTTGAGGTTTTGTGAAGATTTTAGGATGATCAATTGGAAATTTTGTGGAGTTTGGTGAAATTTTCAAAAACCCACTGGATTTTAGTTGGGAAATTAGAGTTTCTCAGTGGGAAGAACGGCTAAAAATGGTTAGGATGAGCTTCGTGAGGTTGTAAGAAGGTTTTGGAATGATTTTATCAGGGCTTTACCAAGGATTGTGTATATCTCTTCTTTGACCATGAAGAGGGGGGTATTTATAGGCCATGAAAGGGTGGCCAATTGGGCTGGTGAGTAAGGGGAAAATGATGCTTAGGTGGAGATGAGGTGGAGGTAATTGGCTAATTAGGGTGAGCCACCTTGCATGGGTTCAAGTTTGAGATTTCCCTCATGGGTGGCTTTCAGGTTTGGTGTTTTTCGATGACCAAGGTGTTCTTCAAGTGAAGGGAGGGCCACGATCTTGCTAAGTGAGCTCAGTGGTGGGTAGTGGTGAAGTCAATTGGGTGGTGACAAGTGTCCATAGGTTGGATTTAAATTGAAATAGGTTTGGGCATATTTTGGGTATGACTTCGGTTTGGTTCATTAGAATTGGCTTGGGTGACTTTCCAANGTCAAGTGAAGGGAGGGCCACGATCTTGCTAAGTGAGCTCAGTGGTGGGTATTGGTGAAGTCAATTGGGTGGTGACAAGTGTCCATAGGTTGGATTTAAATGGAAATAGGTTTGGGCATATTTTGGGTATGACTTCGGTTTGGTTCATTAGAATTGGCTTGGGTGACTTTCCAATGCTGATCAAGGTTAGTTGGACTGGCTGAAATGGTGTGGAGAAGTCCCTATCCAAGGGGTGAGGGATAGTCATGGGTTAGAGTGAGTCATGGGAAGGGATAGGTGCTTTTTAAGAGATCATTAAAGTGCTCCCTCCTCTTGNCGGCTGAAATGGTGTGGAGAAGTCCCTATCCAAGGGGTGAGGGATAATCATGGGTTAGAGTGAGTCATGGGAAGGGATAGGTGCTTTTTAAGAGATCATTAAAGTGCTCCCTCCTCTTGCCACTTTGAGTATGGTGACATAACAATGGCTTGCATGTGGCTTCATGGCTTGCATTTGGCTTGGTTAGTTTGCATGAAGAATGATTTTTGGAATTTTAGCAGATTTTTAAGTGGTCTAGTCATGATTCCAAATGTGTAAGAGGCTAAAATTACATTTATCATGGTACAATGTTTGATTAATTGAATGGATGATAATAAATTTTTTTCATGTGGACTATTTGATTTGGGCTTTTGGAATTTAAGTAAGGTGAGCTTGAAATCAAGCTTTTGAGGTGAATCATGAAGGGATGATTTTTTGGCTTGAAATTTGGTATGGTGGACTTTAGGTCTTGAACATAGTGGAATTTGATTTGGCACATGTGTTGAATTTTGATGAATTTTGATTTAAAATTGAACTTGGGTTGGCTTGAGGTTGAATTTGAGTTATATTAAGATTGTGTTTGAAATTGAATATGGTAGAAATTGGGTTTGAATTTGAAGTTTGGTGGGCTTGAAATGGATTTGTTGAAAATTTGGGGCAATTTGGGAACTTCAATAAAAAATGGGTTATTTTGGTATCTTGGGGATTTTTTTGGAGAATTGGTCAATTTTGGTAAAAATGGGGCACTTCGGTAACTCATATNGAGGTTTTGAGGTGAATCATGAAGGGATGATTTTTGGGCTTGAAATTTGGTATGGTGGACTTTGGGTCTTGAACATAGTGGAATTTGATTTGGCAGATGTGTTGAATTTTGATGAATTTTGATTTAAATTGAACTTGGGTTGGCTTGAGGTTGAATTTGAGTTATATTAAGATTGTGTTTGAAATTGAATATGGTAGAAATTGGGTTTGAATTTGAAGTTTGGTGGGCTTAAAATGGATTTCTTGAAAATTTGGGGCAATTTGGGAACTTCAATAAAAAATGGGTTAATTTGGTATCTTGGGGATTTTTTTGGAGAATTGGTCAATTTTGGTAAAAATGGGGCACTT
Source organism: Phalaenopsis hybrid cultivar (assembly GCA_002079205.1). Classification (NCBI taxonomy): domain Eukaryota; kingdom Viridiplantae; phylum Streptophyta; class Magnoliopsida; order Asparagales; family Orchidaceae; genus Phalaenopsis; species Phalaenopsis hybrid cultivar. Next base: position 58,157 of record JXCR01053052.1, read on the forward strand.
CGGTAACTCATATGGATTTAAATGTGATTTTGGTAGAAAGTTGGGTATTTTAGGAATTTTGAAAATTTGGGGGTTAAAGTGAATTTTGGTGAATTTTGAGTGAATTTGGTGATTAAGATTGGTCTTGGTGAACTTTTTAGTAAAATTAGGGAATTTGGTAATTTTGGGAATTTTTTTAGAAATTAGGGGTATTTTGGGAAAATTTTGATTTTAGGGTGGATTTGAGGCTGGTTGGATGATGTGAGCATGCAAGTAATGAAAGCCTCCTTAAGGTCATATGTTCCTTATGAGAACTCATCTTAAAGTTTCTAGATGTTAGTCCTAGCCATCCTAACCAAGGCTTAANTTTTTTATTTCAGGGTGGATTTGAGGCTGGTTGGATGATGTGAGCATGCAAGTAATGAAAGCCTCCTTAAGATCATATGTTCCTTATGAGAACTCATCTTAAAGTTTCTAGATGTTAGTCCTAGCCATCCTAACCAAGGGTTAAGAACTTAGGAGTACCCATATGAGTCTTCAAAAGATTTAAGGAGTGGTTATGGACATCAAGGGGAAGATGGATCAATTTGGGTGAATTGAAGGTTTTGGGTGTGTTAGAGAACTTGTGGTGAGTTCAAGTGTGTGTGTATAAGATCAACCCACCCNTACAATCATGACAAAGCCTAATCATAATGTTGACCTCTTACAATGACACACATCTCCTATGAATTTGGTCCTTAAACTTCCTAAGCAAAATAGGGCTCATCTTAAAAGTATAATCTGGCTTTAGGAAGTAAATTCTTTCTCTAAATGTATGTCAGATCGTAGATCTGACAATGAAGTTCATGGTTTTAACNCCTACAAAAAGGTTAAACAGCAACATTGCATTGGATTCTTTTGGTAGTGCACGTAACAACAAACTATTGCCACACTTGGTACTTGATGAATAGCTTTTGAACAGGACCACTAGATAAAGTAGTCTACCATCAAAGTTTTTCATTGATGTATCTCTTTTTGGTCCAAAAGCAATTAGGCAAAAAAAAGATTTTACTTTGAACGATTACTAGAGAAAAAGATCAAAAAGGTCCACCAGTTATTTGCAGAAGAGCATTAAGGTCAGAGTCTATAAAAGTGTCAAAATAGTCCACAAACTCTCTAACTTGGGGCAAAATAGTCCTACCATCCAAACTAACATAAATTGATATTTAAGGTATTAAAAATGGGAGTACTTTTAGAATATATATTTTCTTATTAACTTTAGTTAATCTAATTTATTAATAACCTTAGTTGGCCAAAGTAAAGTACTGCTTGAACCAGACGCTTCCACTCGCCTATCCAAGCTGCATTTACCTCGTTTACGCTCACGTCACTGAGAAAGCTCCGTTGCTGACAAAAGCATTCACCTAGCCACTAAGGTTGAACCCTGATACTCGTGCTCACCTCATAGAGCTTGCAAGAATGGTTCGCTAGATCTATTTGCATGGTTCGATAAGGGAAAATAAAAATAATAATAATAACCCAAAAATAGCCTTTCACCCCTTGCAATTTGGGTGCATTTTTCACTCTTGCCATTAATTTTGTCAATAGAGGAACTATTCTAGCCATAATTTAAAAAGTTTGAGAACTAATTTGACACTTTTATAAGTTATGGAATTAAAATGATCCTCTTCAAATAGTCAAGGGAACATTTTGGTCCATTTTTTCATTATTAGTATGTGCTTATGCCCCCTCACGATGCATAGGATTATGATTTGAAAACTGTAAAACCCTAAGTTTCCAATATTATACTACTTCAAATATTAGAAATCAACAATGCCAAGTGATACAGAAATTTAACAAACATCCAAGAGAAAGCAAATATTATTAATTATTTCAAAATCTGAAATTACAACAAAACAAAAGGGAAATATGTAATTGCAACAAAATAACAATACAGAGTCGAACTACGGTATGATCTGGGGTGGAGGCAGTGTCGGCTAGGGTTTTGGATCTCCGGGAATGTGGTAAAGGAGTTGGCTAGCAAGCTGGAAGATGGCATCAACGATGGGGAAGGCGGTGGCAGCAAGAGGGAAAGTGGCGAAAAATAAGAATAGCGGTGGGAGGTGTTGTTCAGGTTAGTGTTAGCAAGAAAAACAGGGAAAAAAGATGTTGGAACGTGTGGAAAATCTTGCGGGAAAGGGGTTCGAAGGATAAACATCATCTGAAGCCCAAGATATCGTCGAAGTACCACTTGAAACCCTAGGATACAACCTACGGAGAAAAAAGAGACGTTGACTGCTGTCCCAAAATAAATCACAGCAAAAACTAAACCTTAAACACCAACAAAGCAAAATATAGTCCTACATAACTAGGGTGGGCCCCACTTCAATTGGGTGGCAAACATTAAGCCTAGAGTGCTAATTGACCTAATTTCCCATGGATTGAACCAGTGTAATTGTCCCAGACACCCCATTTCAATTTTCAAAGTTAGGGAACCTCATTCGTCCAAGCTTTTGTCTCCTCGTATGGAGTCAGGTCGGTCTAATTGAAGATAACAAAAATAATCTCCCAAAATATGAGGGTCTTCTACTGCGTCTCTTGAAGCACCTGGATCCACTGTTGAATGCATTGTCCCACAAAACACTTGAGAAGGCTTCTCGAATTGCGAGTAGTCATCTCCATCTGTCCAACCATATATTGTGAAACTGAACTTAAACTTCGTGTCAAGCACATTCCATAGTCCTCCAAAAGTAGCTCAAGGTTGACTCATTCCTCTCTGAAATCAAGATGAGTAGAACTTACCCTAACGGTGGCAGCCTTGTTGGTAAGCTATCGGTCAGGATATCCTAAAATTTTTTACATAGTTGTTATGTGCATGATATCAGCTCTTCTGTCCCACTGCCCTCTAACATCACCAAAATTGATCCCATTGGCACATCTCCCGTGGTAAGAGCACCAATGACTTCAGACTCCTTAGAAGGTAGAACTGTGTTTTTCACCTTGATCAATGAGTAAGTGCTCTTGCAACCATCAAGATGAGTCTTGTAATGAAACTTCCACAATCTCCCAAACATGATATGACAAAAGACTATGGGTACAACATTACATCAAACATGATCCCCAGTAGAAAACTCTATGAAGCATCGTTGTCAATGCAGGAATATGGATGAGACTATCTTTGAATCGTGAGGACTTAGCTTATTCACTATCTATGTAGACATCACATTCTCACAACTATCTCAATCGATGATAAAGCCGCTTAAATTTTCATTAACAGTACAATGGGTATAAAAGATATTGAGGCAAAGCCACTGCTACTCTCTCATAGACTTAGTCTAAAGTACCCCTCGAACAACAAGCATGCCACCCTCATTAGCTGAAAGCTGGTACTCCTACACCTCGTCACTATCTTGTATGTCTATAGTACTGCTATCCACTTTCTCTACGACTCCTTGCTCAGTGGAAGAGACAACACTGATAGTAGGGCAACTGGAGGCAGTGTGTCTGTACCCATAACATTCTGTGTGGGTTGTAATGCTCTGCTTGGGCTTCTTCCCACTATAATTAGCTCCATCATCTTTCTGGATATTTTTCACACCTTCCTCAGTTGTACTACTAGCTGCTACTTGGGGTGTTTGCTGAACGACAGAGGAGTTTCGGTCTGCTTCTATTGTTTCTTCACATTTAGGGCCAATGTCTGAATATCACTTAATAACTAAAAAGATTGCAGTTGAATGACATAGTTGTCGGCTGATTTTAGACCTCGCAAAAAACTGGCTATAGTGTTCTCTTGGGCCCCCTCAACTCATATTTCAGCATGAGCTGCTCAAACTCTTCTATGAACTCCTTTGCTGAGAACTCCTGTCAGAAGTGACTTAGCCTCAAGATCATGTTCTAACGGTAGTGTGGAGGTAGATACTTCCTCTGCATCTACTTCTTCATCTTCTCCCAAGTAGTGATCATGTTCCTATATTTTCTCTATCTCACTCTCTTCGAATACTCCCTCCACAAACAGACACTCTTCCTTATCTTTATAGTAGCAAACTTTACTCTCCAAATAGCTGCACCACCTTATACTTGAAAAATCCTCTCAACGGTCTGTAACCATCTCATTAAGTTATTTGGATTCATTCTCCCCTTAAAATCCGGTAAGTCTACCTTTACCCCCATATATATATGTCCTCCAAAAGACAATCCATCGACCTCTTCTGATACTAAATCCCAAAGCATCGCGGCCTATCCTACACGGGAGCCATCCCTATAGAAGGGATTCAAATTTTTCTCCCCCTCTACTCTTCAAGTCTAACTATCACGATCGACAGTGATCTTTTCATAATTCTCTTCCTCAATTTCAGCAAGTGTTTGCTGAAGTAGGCAGACTTTCTGTTGCATCTCTTCTATGTTAAGTTCCCAATCGGCTTCCGACACTTATCTTTTCAGCAGCATGACTAGGATTTAGGTTTGGGAGGCGAAAAAAGTGTACGGGGCAAGTTTAGGGTGTAGAGAAAAAATGTAGGGATGCTAATTTTGAAATCAGCAAGGTGAATTAGGATTAGGTCAAGATTTGAATATGTTTTGATGGGTTTAGATCACCATCGGATAGAACTAGGATTGGCTAGCTCTGATACCAAATGATACCAAAATTTAACAAACATAAAACTGAAAATGAATATTATTACTAACTTCAAAATCTGAAATTACAACATAATAACAGAAAAATCTAAAATTGCATCAAAACAACAACACACACTCGAACTAGGGTGGGATCTAGGATGGAGATGACGCCGGCTAGAGGTTTGGACCTCCAAGAAGGTGATAAAGGATTCAGTTAGCAAGCTAGAAGGTAGCGGTAGCGATGGGGAATGCGGTTGTACTAAGGGGGAAAGCGATGAGCAACAAGAAGAACAGAGGAGGTGTTGTTCAAGGTGGCGGCAGCAAGGAAAACAGGGGAAGGGATGTGGGAACGTCGGAAAAGGTTGGAGGAAAGGTGTAGGAAGGATAAACCCCACCTGGAGGCCAAGATACAGTCGGAGCTCCACTTGGAAAGCTAGAATACAGCGTGAAGAGAAAAAAGAGACACCAACAGCAGTCTCAAAATAAATCACTATAAAAACTAAACCCTAAACACCAACAAAAGTAAATATATAGTCCTAGATAACTAGGAGTGAGCGCCACTACAATCGAGTGGCAATCACTAAGCCTAGAGAGTCGGTCGACCCTCACTTTTAACTCGAATGAACCAGTCCTAGCATCACAGACGCCCTGCATCCCAAATAGAACCAGTCCTAGCATCTCAGACGCCCTGCGTCCCAAATATCCACACCCCACATCACCAAATTTCAATGTTCTTCTACTACATTATCTATGAGTTATCTTCCATTCCATGTCATATTTTTATCCATGGTGGAAACTTTAATAATAAGGAAAATGAATCATTGATACTCTAGCAAAGCTAAAACTTAGCTTCCAATTTTTGTGAGCCAGTTTTAAGTATTCTCAATTTCCATTAATTTCTCCTAAATGTTGCGTGTACTCTATACTATTTTTATCTCTTTACACAACTTCTATAAATGTTACCTACGGTATACCCCTTCTTCTTTCTAACCTTTCATATTTATTTCATCAACCTATCTTGTTAGATTCTAACCTCTATAATTTCCATTTTCTAATCTCTGTTATAAATGTCAAAAGTTTAACTTTTAACTGTCTTATATTTAAAATTAATACAGTCATTATCTCCCTAATAGTGAATTCTCACCTCCCTTCCTGCTTTATAACAAATACATCTTAATTATAAGATTTTTGCAACATTAAACTTAGCAATTAGTGATTTCTTTAAAACTAAGCCCAGCAACATATAATACAGTAAATATAATAACAGTTTTACAAAATTTATTTTTTATGTCAGCATCAAATACTCTTACCATCTAGTGTTCTAGTAAAACGCTTCCCCTTTTAAACCTCTAATCATAAATTCTAGAAATTATAGCCTCGTCATATTCCTATTCTTTAGTATAATAGAGCCAAACATTTTAATCCTACGATGCATATGTATCAATTGATTTTTCAGATATTATTAATTCATAATTATATATTTCACATAAATAAAAACTTGCATTTATATTCGTAGCATGTATTCAACAAATGCTAAGTTCCATAAATTCTAAAAAAGAAATTATCGTTATAAATTTTAACTGATTTCAAGATGGATAAAAAATGAATCGCATTCAAATAGCATATACCAAAGCATCTCCTTTTGAATATCCTAGCAAACATCTTCATAATCATTAAAAAACTGACCGAATTTTATTTCTTCGTTTAATACAATTGTGACTGGGGCTGCAAAGAAACTGAGCTGAGCCGAGCCGGACCCTATTTAGACTCGAGCTCGTTTACGAATAACTTGTTTATGCTCTGTTTAATTTTATTAATGAATCAAACTCATTTTGAGCTCAAATTGAGCTCACTCTTATTGAGCAGCTCGATTAGACTAATCAAACTGAGCCTAATTCTTTTACTTATTAATTAATTTTTTTAAATAAATTAGCAATAACAACAATTCTAAGTTTAGATTAGTAATTTAAATGAATTTAAATAAAACTAAAAGGCCATTTTAAAGATGTTGTATGGCCACATACAACACAAAATATTAACATTGTGCGGGTTTTTTACTCCTTTAATACAATGTTTTTACGTTTATGTTTTCTTCTTCACAAAATGGGACTAAAAGGATGAAGGAAAATCCCATTCAGTTATCAGGTAATCTCATTTCACGTGAGCTCATAACCAAAGGTTATTTTTATGGGGGCATTTACATAAAAACAACCAATTCGAACGTATTTACATATCTAACAGCTTAATTTTGCTTTTTACATTTAAACGACCCAAAATTTCATGTCACATAAAAAATACTATTATTTTAATTTTTAAAAAGTGAAATACATCATTTCAGGCATTGGTAAGGTGGTATAAGCATGTAAAAATTGAAATTTAGGTGTTAGATAAGTAAATATGTAAGATTTTACTATGCATGTAAATCTTCCTTTTTTCTAAGTTTTTCTTAATTAGTCTTTTAATTAATATAAATTTGATGTAAATTTTATTAATGGGGATAATATGAAAAAAAAATATTTAATTTTAAATTATTTTTAAATCATATTTTATTTAAGTTAAATCAGACTTTTTTTAATTAGGATTTATTTTGAATTATTTAATAAATCAATATCAAGCTTTAATCGAGTATCTTATCAAGCTTGTTCACGAGCTTTATACGATCTTGTTCGTGATCATAAACGAGTCGAACGACAATGTATTCAAACTTGTTCATTTAATAATCAAGTATTTTAAAATGTGTTCGAGCTTGTTCGATTACTTAATTAAACGAATATGAACGAGCTCTAATCGAGCCAAGCCTCGAGTAGCTTGTCAAACGTTCCGTTCATTTGCATCTTTATCAATAACTACATCTAATTATAGTCATCGTCTAGTCATATATATCTTTAATAACTTATTTTTTTTGTTTCTAGTGGAGGAAGATAAATGCAAAGTACAAATCCATACACACACTTATTTCAGGATTCAAAACCTAGACCAGCGATTGGGAGCAAAGCCCTCAATGAACCAGACTAGAGGTAAGTTGCATATTCAATCACTTCAAAAATATTATTTTACAATCTTAATGTTCACTGAAATTTTTTCTATTTCTCTACAATTATTTATTTTGTAACACATCGTATGATATCCTAATCTACACTTCTGCATTGAGTGTTTCAATGCTCTTGTTACTTCAAAGCACAAATTAGAGATCAATGCCCATGAAATTGAGATTGAAAAGTTTGATGGGTAATATATATATATATTTTTTCTTTTGGCGAACGAAGATATGTGTATTCTTCTATTCAACATACTTGTAAAAGCATTGATGATGTGTTCGAATATACCAATGATGAGTAGTGAAGAAAATAAGATAGAGATGGATGAAAAAATTTTCAGCACTATAATTATGTTTGACAAACAAAATCTTAGGTCTTTGAGGAAACAAACACTAAGGAATTGTGGCTCAATTAGGAGTCACAGTCTAGCCAAAAACCTCATATACTAACTTTACAAAAGCAAAGACTATATTTTTCGCATGCAGAAGGTCTGCATATTAAATCACATTTAAATAAACTCAATTCTATAATTTGTAAATTACAAAAACAGTGATGTGATTATTGAAGATAAAGATCAAGTTTCAATATTGCTGTGCACTTTACTTAACCTCATAAAAGCACTTTCATGATATCATAATGTATAGGAGAGATACCAGAAGTTTAGAGAATGCAAAAAAACAGGCTTTAGTAAAAAGATGAAATCTTTAAGCTTAAAGATATTGACAAAAAAAAGAGTAGAGGAATTATTCCCAAGGGAAGACTATTAAAGAAAAGGTCAGCCTGTGAGGGGAAATCTATTGGCAAGAGCAATACTTTCTTCTATTTCAAGAAGCAATGGTAGATAAGTGAAACCATCACGAGGACATAATACAAATACAAATACAAATACAAATACGATGATGATTTGGATAGATATAGATTCTGGTGATTGCTCTTCTATGGTTGTTGGTTGCGCAGGTAGTGATATGTGGGGTGTTTACTCTTGTTCATTCATAGGTGATTTTCTATTTATAAACCATAATTGTGTTTATATAAGAAAGAATGAAATATATAAGACTATAGGTCTTTGCCATTCTTTATATGATGACATGATGGAGTTACTGGGGCTTTGGCCGAGGTGAAAGTACTTGATATGAGAATGAATCTTGTATCTTTAGATGCTCTAAAAGATGTAGAATACAAGAATTCAAGGGATCCTGAAGTTCTCATGGTCTGTAAGGGTTGTGATGCGGGCGTGATAGTTTTCCACATGGAAGCGGGAAACAAAGCCAGTCGGTTGAACCGCCGGTTGACCGGCTGACATAGAGGACAGTCAAGGGGACTCGATCCAGACGTCCAAAGTGTCGAGCAGCATCAAGTGGCACGTGCGGCTTCCCTTTTACATCTCCTGCCTGTATCAAGCAGCATTTGTGGAAGTGGCATTGCCGCCTACCCTTTTCTCCTCCTTCCCTTCTCGTCGTCTTTCTTTTCTTGTTTCCCACCAAGCTAGGTCTATTTATATGCTTGTTTTTTTAGTATAGAGTTAGTTTTTGATGTGCTTGCTTTTCAGATTTCCTTGTGGATTCTTCTTCCCTTTTGTAGTTGTAACTGAGGAGGTGATGGTACTCCGATTGTACCCTACTCCGAGGTGATGACGTATCTTCCCCTTTTATCTTCCCTAACATGTCTCTTCTACTCCCCTTATCCCCTAACCGATCCAAGCCTTCCCCAAGAGCCTCCAGCCCAGTTTCCAACCATCCAACCTGTTGTCCAAACCCTCCAAGCCTACTGTCCCACCCCGCAACCTACTGTCTAGTTGTTAAACCTAATGTCCAGCCTTTCCGACATCCCCTCGCACTTCACCAGCCTTCCAAACTACCTTACAACCCTTCCCCCTTCCCCCTCTCCCCCTAGTCACCTTGTCGTCACCGTCACCGCCCTCGGATCTTCTTTTCTGGTCCTAATTGGGGATTGGATTGTTATTGTAATCCCCTTTTCCATTTGTGTCGTGTTGTAACCCTATTTATAAATTAATAAAAGTTTGTTTTCATGTTTTTGGTGAATTTCACCTAGTTTTGGTATCATTTGGTAAAACTTTCTTTCCTTTCTGATTCCTTAATCCCTAGTCATGCCACCAATGAGATATATGCTCAAGCCTACCAGGAAGAGATAAGGCGACAGCTCTGCCGCCTTCAACAAAAAGTTGGAGAGATTAAAGAATTAATACAAAAAGAAGTAAACATCAACTGAGATTTGAAGAGTTGAAGAGGAGAAAGAAAAGAGGATCTGAATACCTTCCATTAGAATAATTTCAGCAACGAAGAAGTTAGACCAAGGCGTTTTGGAATCCAGTAACAAAGGAGGCCTAGATAGAGATATTTGAATCCCCCACAGAGGAAGACTCACAGAGAGGAGATATCATTTGGATGGCACTGAGACTTTGATATCAAGGTAGATATGACGGAGTTCGAAGGAGGTATGGATCTTAAGGATTTTATTGATTGGTTACAAGATATTGAGCGGATATTCGAGTATAATGATGTGTCAAAGGATATGTGGGTCAAATTAGCGGTCATCAAGCTGAAGAAGAGTGCTTCTCTATGGTATGAGAACTTCCAGAAATAGAGAAAAAGTGAAGACAACGATAAGATTACCTGGTGAGAGAAGATGAAAAAGGCGATGCAGAGGAAATACCTCCCACCTCATTACTGTCATATGTCTCTGAGACTACCACCTGCAGCAGAGAGATCCATCAATAGAGGAGTTCACAGAGCACTTTGATCAGTTGCATATAAAGTGTGATCTGGTCGAACCAAAAGGGCACACCACAGCCTGTTGTCTGTAGGGGGTGTGGTCCTTGAAGTCAGTTATCAGCGATGTGGTATAAATGTGCCCTTATTCATTACTTGGAGATGTTCAGACATTAAACCTCAGAGTGGAGAGGTCATAGAAGCAGAGCAGACAACAGTCATCCTTTAGGCAACAACCATCAGGCAAGCAGGCGCTTACATTTACAATGACCGACCAAAGAACCCTGAGAGACACAAGCAAGCCCGAGCAAGCGAGTGACACTCCGGATCAAAGCAGAAAGAAGTAGGAGAAAGGTAGCTCCTCCAACACCGTAGTGACCAGGAAATGTTATCGATGCCACAACTACGACCACATAGCCTCTAGTTGTCATACTAGCGGGTAGTCACTCTCACAGATCAGGGCACCATGGAAGATCTTAGCGACGAGAAGCAAGCTAAAGAACTGGGTGANTATTCAACAAATGCTAAGTTCCATAAATTCTAAAAAAAAAAATTATCGTTATAAATTTTAACTGATTTCAAGATGGATAAAAATTGAATCGCATTCAAATAGCATATACCAAAGCATCTCCTTTTGAATATCCTAGCAAACATCTTCATAATCATTAAAAAACTGACCGAATTTTATTTCTTCGTTTAATACAATTGTGACTGGGGCTGCAAAGAAACTGAGCTGAGCCGAGCCGGACCCTATTCAGACTCGAGCTCGTTTACGAATAACTTGTTTATGCTCTATTTAATTTTATTAATGAATCAAACTCATTTTGAGCTCAAATCGAGCTCACTCTTATCGAGCAGCTCAATTAGACTAATCAAACGGAGCCTAATTCTTTTACTTATTAATTAATTTTTTTAAATAAATTAGCAATAACAACAAGTCTAAGTTTAGATTAGTAATTTAAATGAATTTAAATAAAACTAAAAGGCCATTTTAAAGATGTTGTATGGCAACATACATCACAAAATATTAACATTGTGCGGGTTTTTTATTCCTTTAATACAATGTTTTCACGTTTATGTTTTCTTCTTCACAAAATGGGACTAAAAGGATGAAGGAAAATCCAATTCAGTTATCAGGTAATCTCATTTCACGTGAGTGAGCTCATAACCAAAGGTTATTTTTATGGGGCATTTACATAAAAACAACCAATTCGAACGTATTTACATATCTAACAGCTTAATTTTGCTTTTTACATTTAAACGACCCAAAATTTCATGTCACATAAAAAATACTATTATTTTAATTTTTAAAAAGTGAAATACATCATTTCATGCTTTGGTAAGGTGGTATAAGCACGTAAAAATTGAAATTTAGGTGTTAGATAAGTAAATATGTAGGATTTTAGTAAGCATGTAAATCTTCCTTTTTTCTATATTTTTCTTAATTAGTCTTTTAATTAATATAAATTTGATGTAAATTTTATTAATGGGGACAATATGAAAAAAAAATATTTAATTTTAAATTATTTTTAAATCATAGTTTATTTAAGTTAAATCAGATTTTTTTTTAATTAGGATTTATTTTGAATTATTTAATAAATCAATATCAAGCTTTAATCGAGTATCTTATCAAGCTTGTTCACGAGCTTTATACGATCTTGTTCGTGATCATAAACGAGTCGAACGACAATGTATTCAAACTTGTTCATTTAATAATCAAGTATTTTAAAATGTGTTCGAGCTTGTTCGATTACTTAATTAAACGAATATGAACGAGCTCTAATCGAGCCAAGCCTCGAGTAGCTTGTCAAACGTTCCGTTCATTTGCATCTTTATCAATAACTACATCTAATTATAGTCATCGTCTAGTCATATATATCTTTAATAACTTATTTTTTTTGTTTCTAGTGGAGGAAGATAAATGCAAAGTACAAATCCATACACACACTTATTTCAGGATTCAAAACCTAGACCAGCGATTGGGAGCAAANTTGTCCCTGTTCCTTGCCTTGGCCGAGAGCCTTGTGGGCTGTTTTCCTCCTCTCTGTTGACCCTGGGCGTGAGCATTTATGTGGCTTGATAGGGAGATCTTACGCTTATTTAATATATGGAATTATGAATTGAGTTGGAAGATTTTTTTTGAATTTAATACGAATTTGGGAGTATTGACGATGTTTTTCCCGCGTTTATTTCTCTTCGAAGTTTGGAAAATTTTAAATCTCATTTTGGAAGAACATTTGGTCGATTTGATTAGTCCTACGTCTTCGGGGTTTGGAGAATCAGCGCGAGTGA
>JXCR01053052.1:82915-105484 GCA_002079205.1 Phalaenopsis hybrid cultivar
AATCTTCTCTTTTGGTCTAAAACGAGGAATGGATTGTTATTGTATTCCCCTTTTCTATTTGTGTCGTATTGTAACCCTATTTATAAATAAATAAAAGTTTGCTTTTGTGTTTTCGCTGTAATCCGCCTAGTTTCGGTAATCATTAAGCCAATAAAGTAAGACTCTATATATTACAAGAAGCAACATTAGGAGCTTCTAAAGTTGTGTCTTCAATTGTATTGGAGGATCACATTTTAGAGAAGAAAAGAGGTTAACTTCTTGGCTACAAGAAAAGTTATGGAACAAGGTCAATCACTAGATGATGGAAGAGTTTAGGTTATCAAACAGTTCATGGTTGCATTACACAATCTTTTTTGTCTTTGGGTCATACCATTGAAATATTAAGGACAAAAGAGACGACCACTTATTAGGCGCTTTCATCACAACAAAAATAATCTTTGAAATTTTCTTATTAAACATTAGAACCAAAAAAATTCCCCAATTATTTGGCATTCATTCATTAGATTCCTTAGATGGCTAGTGTAATAAAATCCAACATAATCAAGAAGGTTAACTGGTGACCTTCTAATTAGAAATTTCTTAGATCTTTTCTTTATTTGAAAAGATTTTGGAAACAAGTTTACTTTTGTCAAGGTATAGTTTTGAATTTGTTAGCCGTAAATTTTTTAGTTGGTTTCTTACGTCTATCAGTCTCGCCATTATTTCCAACCAAGCAAATTACTTACCATTAGAATCTCTCTAGCTTTATCCTGTCCATATCCGTTAGCAAGCTGAAAATCTCCATGCAAATTGTTCGCATATATCACCATTTCAAATGTTGCAGCATTATCATCCCACCCCGGTTTACCATGATAGTCCGTCGTGAGCTCATTATCTTCTGAAGCCTAGGTCAGCATGATACTAGAGTTAAACAAACAACAATAAGAACATCGAATTTTCTTACGAAAATCAAATAAAAAAGTACAACTACATAAAAAAATCTGAAATTGTAACAATGACAATACAAACACAAGTTAGGGGGTAGATTCAGAAGTGATGGTGGTAGGCGATGGTTTGAAGGTAGCGCGGGGGTTGGAAAAGGCAGTGGACAAGCTGAAAGCAGCAAGGCGATTGTTTTCCCGGTGCCGGAAAACGAGCAAACAACAATGAGCAATGTAGGAAGGCTGTCCGGGGTGATGGTAGCAAGGATGGAGGGCTGACATGGTGGCGGCAGCAAAGAGGAAGAGCTGGACAGCAACGACAGTGATGGTGGATGGCTGGAACAACAATGGAAGCGAAGAGGTAGGGCTGGACAGAGGAAACGTGCCGGAAAAACAGCCAATGAATGCGTTTTTGGGCGGCTGCAGCAAGGAAGGAGGTGTGACGGAGAAGCGGGAGGCATGTGAAAGGGTATAGGGAAGAGATACACACCATATGAAGACCAAGATATAGTCGATGCACCACCCAGATCCCTAGGATACAACCATTGAAGGGAAGAAGAAACACCGCCAGCTGACCCGATACAAAACACAAAAGCTAAACTTAAAACATCAAGAATACAAATATATAATAATAGGATGGTGAGGTGTGGCCCAAGAGGACAGGCCGACTCCACAACAGCAAGAAAAGTTTTTACAGGTTCAGTCCAGGCACAAAAACTAAGGCCTGCATGGTCACGGGAGTCCCAATCTCGGAAAGTAGTGATAGACAACTGTTGACCTCAATTTTCGTGAGGTCTAGTTTTTCTCGTAGGAGTTAGGATCTAGCCTTAGGGGTCTTNATACCATAATCTGAGTGTTTCCACGACAACACGCCATAACCACTTGATTTCGAGCGATCAAATTGNTACCATAATCTGAGTGTTTCCACGACAACACGCCATAACCACTTGATTTCGAGCGATCAAATTGCTCTCGTGCACAATACACATGATTTTGCAACACAGATCACAATCCGCATGAAACCCTCGCACCTACACCCAGATTGTAAGTTCCGAGCGGTGTAGAAGCACCACACACAACATATGAGTGTTGTGCAACCGCATGGCCAAGACTATCGACTTGACCTCCAACCCGTTGGCCTGACCGCTTCGGCCTGCTCCGCTGCCCCAACCTAGGCCTTAACATTTGCTTGTCGCTTCCATCCCGCTTCTCGGCTCCAATGCCTACTCCAAAGCACGACTGTGAGGCCCACATCATGGACCTGACTCTTTTTGTCGTCCCAACCTCTAGCCGGCTAGCCCGCTCCGCCGACCCAACCGCTCCGGCCTACTTTGCTGCCACATCATGGGCTCGACTGCAGGCCCGCAACTTCCAGTATATATAATAGTGGGCAAATGATACATGATCTACAAATCTCCATCATTCGACATAGATCTCAAGGCGTGTTACGACTCTCGACACAATCTTTTGAGCAGAGAACATTCAAATTGCAATTAAAAATCATTCAAAATTCTGATTTCGGCTAACTTATAGTAAAACTGATCAGTTCAACGAGACGGACTCAATGACATCAAAGTTAGTGTAATGTGAGTCAAATCAAACTCAGATTGATCCATTAAATTATTTTGGTATGTTCTAATGCCCACTTATAAAGGCAAATGTATTCCAAATGTAATAAGGTTATAGCCAAATCAAATCGCTTGACAAGATGAATCTAATGAGCTCAAAAACACTCAATTTCAACCTCATTAAGGCACTCAAATCCACATAACTCTCTCTAATGAAGAGAACCTCTCTGGGTGTTTCGATGGAGTGGTCCGGACTCCTTCATTTACAAGGAGGCCTCTTCCAGACTTTGTAAATAGAGCCCTATCCACTTCATGAAAGGAGACCTAGACAGTGAAAAAATGGAAGATCGAAGCTTTGAGAAGGAGTTGAACCTTTATGTTCTACACTAAAGGTCTAGTGAATGCCTCTGTATCTTGTAGCCACCGAATACCGTTGACCACTACTAGTTGGTCACCATTGGCTAACATCAACTCCTTGCAGTGAAATTCCTTGCAGATTGAAGCACTTGGCAGAGCAATATGTCTTTCAATAAACATAGAAAAGATGCATCCTGAAATTGGTGTAGCAAGTGCAATGATGCTCCCTGCAACAAATACAATGACAGACCTCGAATATGTTGAGATAATGCATCTCGAAAAGGTCCAATATACCCTAAATATAGTGTGATGATACACCCACAGCTATTGCTTATAATCGATATATTTAAAATATGGTGACTTTCTTCAAACTCCTATAGCTCTCTCCTTCTAACTCACCACTACGCTCTATGTGACCAACAATGACCTATGTGGTCCACAACTTGTGCAGCTCTTAACACTAGCCTCTGCAACCTACAAACGTTATTGTAGATTGTGAAGCTCCCAACTCCAACCTTTGTTTCCTGTGAACATTGGCATAGTTCATACAACTCTCAACTCTGGCTCATGCGGCATACAAAAATTTTTACACTTAATTTATTTCCCAACTCCGGCCCTTGTGGCCTACATATGTTATTACAGTTCCCCGTTATTGCCTATATGACCAACCACGGCCTATGCAACCCAAAACTCATCTAGCTCCCAACTTTGGCCTATGCGGCCTATGAACATTATCACAGCTCAACAATAAGACCTATGTGACCAACCATGATCTATATGACTTATAGCTTTTGCAGCCCCTTGCTATAACTTCTATGACCAACCGACACTCCTAAAGAACCATCTACAACCCACATGACAAATGACTGTCATGACTTTCAATTTTGACATTTATAAAAAGCTGACACTATAAGCACCAAAATACATGACAGACTATTGCCTCCATAATAATCAACTATGACCTTTGCAGTCTGCTATCGCCAAGACTTACATTCATTACAACTAGATTATGACTATTATCAATAAATTACTATTAAAAACTTTCTAACTCTATATTTTCTAATTTAGGATAAGATTTAACCTATGTACTCACGATTATATAGTTAATTATTTTAACTGGGCTAGACCTCATGATTTTTCCTCTGTTTATGATTTTTCACGTAGAAATTCTACTGTCTCTATCTGTAACTTTAGTTACAGAAGTGTGTGATGGATTTTAGTGTGATGTTAAGACACTAAATAATTACTCTACTATCGTGAATCTTTTGACACACATCAAACTTGATCAACTTGAAATTGATCCATCCAAAGGATCAAATGCTTACTGGTAAGAGCTATGACAACAACATTGTGGAACTTCGACGTTGAAAAGCTTGGACATCACTAGTAACTCAAGAGAGAATATCTGGAGAGAGATTCATGATCAAGGTTTGAAAATAAAACTTAACTGGTTAATTCAACTATTAACAGACCAAATGACTAGTTCCATTAGTCTAGAAAAACAAACCTAACATTGCAATGATGGGAACTAGTTACTAACATTCTAACCAACAAACCTTCAAATCAGCCTTGATTTTATAAAATCCTCCACTCTAAGTTTTATACTTCTAATCATTGTGATTAGAATAGATTTTCTTGAATGAATAATATAGTTCTTAAATTTTTGAATTCTCATATACAATAAAAAAATTTTAATTAAAAAAAATAAACATCATGGCCATCAAATGTGCTACAAGATTTCATCTATTAAATTTGTTCTTCTCTATTTAAATTTTATAATGTTATGATTTTTCTATGATGTGGGACTAAATAAGCTATAAGAATATCTATCATAATAAAAAATTGGGATGGGATAGGCTCTGCTTTGTTGCAAGAACACACACACAAGAGCTAAACCGCAACATGTTGAAAAATCTCTTCTATCAATACAAAAAAAAAAAAAAAAAAAAAACAATTAAAATGAAATTTAAGGCTGAGAGAGGCAAGTCTAAACAATTGGTATTTATTTTATTAAATATTTCTTAATTTAATAACAAGGTTAGACCAACCTTTCTTTTAGCTTTATTATTATAATAAGAAGAAGAATTTGTACCATTTTTAAAACTTAATATCTAATATTAAAATCAATATAAAATTAAATTTTTATTTGATTTTTTTTATTATAGTAATATTATGTGATACACATCCATATGTCATATTATATAAATAACCAAATAAAATTAAATATTTTATTTCCTTAAATTCTATTTTATAATTAATAAGCTTTTAAGTAGATAAATTATACATATATTCTTCCGACAAAGAAGATACAGAGGAAAAAATAAATAAATAAAATACTATAAATAAAGAAGAAAAAAAATAGGCCACATATTTGGGAAATTTGCATGCATGCCCCTCAATTCTTAGGTAATTATATATCTAAAACCTAAATTTTTTATTTTTACATGTATGCCCCCCAAATCTTTTATATCACATTGAAAATATCATTATTTTAACATTTAAAACGTGAAACACATATTTTCATGAATATGTGGGTGTATATATGCAAAAATTAAAGCTTAGGTGTTAGATATATAAATACAATTTAGTCACACTTAAATCTTCAAATTTTGAATATCCATTTTGAATTTCAGGACCTTAGCCATGATTATATTTTGATTTTGCTTAAATAATACCAATTTGGAATACACAATAAATGGGTCTTTTAAGGTACTAATGCCCACATATTTAATTTTTATTACTTTAAAATAAAAAAAAATACATAAAAAATATTAAGGATGCATAAAAATAAATACAATGTCCTACTAAAGGAGTCTAACAAANGTATTTTGATTTTGCTTAAATAATACCAATTTGGAATACACAATAAAAGGGTCTTTTAAGGTACTAATGCCCACATATTCAATTTTTATTACTTTAAAATAAAAAAAATACATAAAAAATATTAAGGATGCATAAAAATAAATACAATGTCCTACTAAAGGAGTCTAACAAATTGTCCCTAATCAAGCTAGATAAGTTATCTTCATATTTGTTTAGGTAGCGGTGCGGTGGCAGCGTGACACCACACCGCAGTTTTGCTCGTTTTGATAAACTGCATTTCGGTAGCTTTTTCAAAAGACTGTCACTGAAATCAACATTTCTCACCGGTCCTAACTAGGTATGGTGACATCTTTCTATCTGCGGTCTGACTTTTTCACAAAAAAAAAAAAAAAAAATTGTAATAGCCAATGCAATTTTTTTGTAACATCGAATTATTCTTCAGTAGCTTCACAACTGTTTCTTAATAAATTGCAACTGCTCCAAGCAGACCCTTAATAGAGTGATTATAGAGGAGCATTAAGCCTTCACCTTCACCCCTTCTTTAAGATTCTCCTCTATTTGAATTATTCATTTCATTAGTCCAAATCCAAACTCCAANTATTTACATTTATACCGCCCAAATATTTGATATCACATAAAAAAAATCACTTTTTTCACTTCAGAATATGAATTAAACCTTTTCATGCATGGGTAAAGAGATCTGTATGTGAAAATTGAAGTTTATATATTAGAAATGTAAATGAGTAGGAATTGAATGGTATGCATGTAAGGGTCCGTTTGGGGCAGCTTATAAGTGCAGACGGCGTTTTCAAAACGCCGCCGTACCGTTTGGTTCGCGCGTTTCGCTAGCTTATCCGAAACTGCGTTTGAGTTTTTACACTAAACGCAAGCCACGGGTCGACCCCTACGGCCGGCCCGCGGGCCGCGTTTCAGGATAAGCAGCTTATCACAAGCTACCCCAACCGGACCCTTACCTTCATTAAAGCTAAATAGTTTAATACTAAATGGCCGGCCCGCGGTCCTTACCTTCATTGCAGATATGATTTCTTCCAGAACAGACACCTACAATCAATAAAATTCAATATTTGCAGTTACTATAAAGCTAAATAGTTTAATTATGTTCACCTTNAGAAAATTATTCTTTCCAAAAAGCTTAAATGTCAAGCGCAACATATATTATATTAATACTAATAAACCTATGTCAGAGTAATAGTATTCTAGTATTATGGACCATGAAGATTAACACCAAAAAAGTTAAAATCACTTATGATTTAGTACTATTGACTGTGACAATTAAGTTAACACTCAATTTCTTAGTGAAATAGGAATATTATCGTTAGAAGATTGTAATCACATTGAAGAATGATATTCTTAGGAGACTTTGCAGGGTTAAGGGGACTTAACCAGGGGCAGAATTAGCCTTTCTTTTGAAAGGGACAAATTATTACATTAACAAATTTAATGCATGCCACATTTCATCACTATTTAGATAGTGAGATATACTTTTCAGCCCCTTAATTGAAATTATGTAATAATTTTTATAGGATTTTAAAAAGGCTAAAATTTTGACATCTCAACATCAAAAGTAATCAAATAAAAAAATATTTTTTGATAAAAAGATAACCAAAGATAAATCATTATAAGTNCCTATTTAGATAGTGATATACTTTTCGGCCCCTTAATTGAAATTATGTAATAATTTTTTATAGGATTTTAAAAAGGCTAAAATTTTGACATGTCAACATCAAAAGTAATCAAATAAAAAAATATTTTTTGATAAAAAGATAACCAAAGATAAATCATTATAAGTTTAATAACAACAACAACAACAACAACAACAAAATTCAGCATGCGGGCGTGCTACTAGAGAGGTTGAGCAGAGCGTTAGAGCTAGGCCTAGGATAACGAGTCCTAAGCAAGCGTGCTAGGGAGGCGAGCGAGGCCAAATGGAGTGGCGGAGCGAACTCTATGTCCTAAGAGAACTTCAATCTTTTTTTATCTAGACTTGAAATTAATGTTGACAATTTTACTTTTCTTTTAATTTTTAACCTAAAATNACGAGGCCAAATGGAGTGGCGGAGCGAACTCTATGTCCTAAGAGAACATCAATCTTTTTTTATCTAGACTTGAAATTAATGTTGACAATTTTACTTTTCTTTTAATTTTTAACCTAAAATTGTAAGAATATGCTAACAAAAAAATAAGAAAAAAATATATAATTTAAATCACTTCATTAGATATTATAACATGAAAATTATTTCATAGCTTTTTAAACCCAATATATTTGATTAATGAATTTGTTTAAATGCCTACTCTACCAAAAATAAATTTAGGTGCATACCATTCAATTCTTATGTATTTACATATTTAACACCTAAAACTTATATTTATATTTCATTTACTTTACCTTTGAAAAATTAAAAGTGATATTTTTATGTGTTATGAATGAGAAATGCTTTCAAAGCTTTGAAGTGGAGTGGAATTACCTTTAGTCCCATATCATAACATCTTAATTCTAAGTGCTCGTCAAATAGAAAAGCATATGTATATGTAGTTCTATTTTTGAACCTGTGATGGGTTGACTTAAACAAACTATAAAATATAAAATTATTTTAATATTAAAAATTCATTTTTGATTTCAGGAAGATGAATTTCATCAGAGAACGTGAAAGTTAAGGGAAAAAATTTGCGTACATAAGAGATAAGCAGAGCTGCGTACATCTGTAACCTGAAAATAGATTACAAGGAGGATATTTGGAAGTTATAACTGTGTTATAGCCTCTGTAACCTCCCCGTAACATACTTGTATCTTCTAGTAAGTTCCACGCTTTTGTTTTCATATATAGATAGGTTACAGTGAGTTTATAGGGGCTATAACGCAATTATAACCTCTGAATATCCTCCCTGTAACCTATTTGCAGGTTACAGACGCACACAGCTCTGTGTACGTCGTATGTACGCAAATNGTTATAGGGGCTATAACACGGTTATAACCTCCGAATATCCTCCCTGTAACCTATTTGCAGGTTACAGACGCACACAGCTCTGTGTACGTCGTATGTACGCAAATTTTTTTCCGAAAGGAATAAGAGGGAGGAGCAGACATACATTTTTTGGGGTGCAATTGACCAAATAACCCCTGTATTAGCTAAATCTCAAAATTTAGGGGTTGCCTCTTTCTCAAATTAGAAAAAAGCTCAAAATTGTATTTTTTTGAATTAAATCTGCAATTAATAAATTAATAATTAGACATTTGATAAATAACTCATTTATCATGAGATCATATTTGTATTTATATGATCTATTAGACTGCTTAATCGACACGTATACATATGAGAGATTTACTCTTAGGATCTTTTTTGGGGGATCTGACATCCCGACTCTAACTGGACCTTTCTCGCCCTCTCTCATCAGATCATCTTCTTCACTCCACCGAACGAGGATCAGAAAACATAACACATAATTCAAACCTAGATAACACAACCATCCTCTTCCTTCACTTTTCTTACACAGGTCTCTCCCAGGCTATATGAGCTCACAAACAAGGCAAAACCCGACATCCTAAAACGATTCAACAATGTCAAATTCCATAAGATGTGCGTTCCCAACCAATTTAATTAATATGAACAGCAAGCTTCCATAACTACTAAACCATTTATTGTGTGCTTCCAACCACATAATCATAGTGAAAGTGTGTTGCATTGTCACATTCAATACTCAAAACAAATGCATTTTTGAGCTAATTTTGGTGGCTATTGAGTGCTGGAAGATGACAACATTTTGATTTTTCAAAGGTTTCATAGCATTGCATTGGTTGATATTATTTCATTCATGTCCAATGATGAGCTAGTTTGTTTTTTTGGGGGCATTTATAGACTACCACCCAATTCCAATTTTTTTACATATCTAACATCTACATTTTACTTTTTTACATTTATCATTCAAGTTTGTAAGATAAAAAATTCACTTGTTAGATATGTAAATGTGAAATGCTAAATTTAAGTGTTACATATGCAAATACATAGGAACAAGATGGTATGAATATAAATATGGAAAATTGTGGGTGGCTCAGTTCATAATAGAAAAGGTCTTAATTATCTAAGAACTTATAGTCTGACTGGTTTGAGCCTCTTCCCTAAAAGCAGTTGCTACTTCAAAACCTGGAGGGACAAACACAACATCATCCCAATCTGATGCAGAGCTTCCCTGAAATGTTAATATGCATATTTACAGTCAGCAGGGCAAAAATGCAAACTTTCGATCATCCGTTGAATTTGCATATCTAACATCTAAACTTTACTATTTACATTTATACCGCCCAAATATTTGATATCACATAAAAAAAATCACTTTTTTCACTTCAGAATATGAATTAAACCTTTTCATGCATGGGTAAAGAGATCTGTATGTGAAAATTGAAGTTTATATATTAGAAATGTAAATGAGTAGGAATTGAATGGTATGCATGTAAGGGTCCGTTTGGGGCAGCTTATAAGTGCAGACGGCGTTTTCAAAACGCCGCCGTACCGTTTGGTTCGCGCGTTTCGCTAGCTTATCCGAAACTGCGTTTGAGTTTTTACACTAAACGCAAACCACGGGTCGACCCCTACGGCCGGCCCGCGGGCCGCGTTTCAGGATAAGCAGCTTATCACAAGCTACCCCAACCGGACCCTTACCTTCATTAAAGCTAAATAGTTTAATACTAAATGGCCGGCCCGCGGTCCTTACCTTCATTGCAGATATGATTTCTTCCAGAACAGACACCTACAATCAATAAAATTCAATATTTGCAGTTACTATAAAGCTAAATAGTTTAATTATGTTCACCTTAATGGCAGCTTGATTATGTTTATATAAACATAAACATAAACATATATGCATTTATATTTAGGGGCATTTGCATTTCACTCATATCTTAGACATTTACAATCTGACACAAAAGTTTTACTTCTATATCTATAACAATCAAAATTTTCAAATCACATTAAAAATATCACTATGTTAACTTCTAAAAAGCGAATTACATCTTTTCATATATAAATATATAAATTGAAGTTTAGGAGTTAGATATGTAAATACATCAATTAAGTGGAGTGCATGTAAATCTTCCTTATATTTATATTTTTATGCATGAATAGATTATGCACAGATATATTTATACATTGATATTTATAAAAATATATTTACACAAACTTCGAGTAAACTTTATGGTCATGAACAGTTTGTTAGCTTAACGAGCCCTGAGTGAAGCAACAATATAAGCTCGTTCAAACTCGGCTAGTTACCTCTCTAGTCGCAAATAGGGCTGTTAATAATCCAATTTCGAGCCGAGTTGTATTCTGCTAAAAAAATATTCAATCCAAAATTTTGGCTCGTAGNTGAGCAAACTTTGTGGTCATGAACAGTTTGTTAGCTTAACGAGCCCTGAGTGAAGCAACAGTATAAGCTCGTTCAAACTCGGCTCGTTACCTCTCTAGTCGCAAATAGAGTTGTTAATAATCCAATTTCGAGCCGAGTTGTATTCTGCTAAAAAAATATTCAATCCAAAATTTTGGCTTGTAGCACAGCTTATTTATTTCGATCAAATCCAAAATTCAAATTAAATTTCGGGCGATCATAGATCTCCGAGCTAAATTCGCTAAATTTAGAGGGCTATCAACACTAGGATTGTTAATGATCCGATTTAATCGGCTAAAAAAAAAACGATCCAAAATTTTGGCTCGAAGCTCGACTCGTTTATTTCGATCCGAGTCAAAATTTGACTCAATTTTCGAGCGATTAACAATCTTTGAGTTAAATTCACAGCACGAGTTGAAAGTCTCACCTCAATGTTACCCTTCCTGAAGGCAGGATTTAATTGTCTCTGATCACGAGAAGCTTTAAAGAGCAAGTCTTCGAGGTCCTCCTAAATAAAAAAAGGAAATAAAATTAAACATCAATATAGATAAAATTAATTAGGGTTATTTACATAAATATCACACAATTCTAATGTATTTACATATCTCACACTTAAACTTTCATACCAAAGTGCAAATAAGATGAAAGTTTAGGTGTGAGATATGTAAATACAAAAGATTTGTGTGCTTGGTATGTAAACTTCCCAATTAAGGAGCATTTACATAAATAATCTATCTTCTCTTAACCTTCCTGAAGAAGGCTGGGCGATAGCTTTTACCCTGACTCCTCAAGACCAAGCTCTTTGACTGAAAAGCATTTGGAATATAATCAATAAATAAACAAATAATAATAATAATAATAATAATGGGGCATTTTCATGCATACACCCAATTCCTATGTATTTACATATTTAACACTTGAACTTTGTTTTTTATGTTTGTACCAACCATATCATTCATATTACATCAAAAATATCATCCTTTAACTTCTAAACAGTGAAATAGACATTTTCATACATAGATAAGGTGGCTCGTGTACGTAAAAATTGGAGTTTTAGCGTTAGATATGTAAATTCATAGGAATTGAATTGTATGCATGAAAATCTTTCTTTTTTTTATATAAATTACAAGAAAACTTTCAAATTTGAGATTATTTATAGAAGAACCTGAAATACTGGCACTCCAAGAAAATCATCAGCAGCCATCCTAGACTCCTCTTTCAGCTGAAAAATTTGAATGCAAGCATTCAGAACTGCATGAACCATAAGCTAAGGGCCACTTTGAAATCATTTTTTTATTTTTGTTTTTATTTAAAAAATATATATTTACTTGGTGTATTTTTTGTTTTTTTTTAATCTAAAGCAAAAAATTTTTAATGTATTTACATATCTCGCGCCAAAACTTTCATATCATCTAAAGCCACTTTTTCAAAATGAAATAGACAGTTTCATGCATAGGTTTAAAACATCGTAGTGCTATGTAAAAATATGAAAGTTTAGGGGTGAGTATATAAATACATAAGAATTGTGTGCTATATCTAAAACAATTAAGCCTATTTTATGAGTTGCTATTCATTTAACCATCATGAATATCCAAACAAANATAGTGCTATGTAAAAATATGAAAGTTTAGGGGTGAGTATATAAATACATAAGAATTGTATGCTATATCTAAAACAATTAAGCCTATTTTATGAGTTGCTATTCATTTAACCATCATGAATATCCAAACAAAGTGCTCCTTAACATTATTTAAACAGTATTTAGGACTTATCTAAAGCAATAAACATTATAACAAACTTCTAAACCAAAAATTTTTCTACTTTATCAAATCACAATGCTCCAAAACAAATATTAATAAAATCGAGGCAACTCTAATTAAAGTTCTATGTTGCAACAAATAAAGTATATTAACTCTCTTGATGTTCATGAAAACCAATGCACCTTCATAAACACTAAGGATCTTAACATTTGCCAATGAGCTCTATCTTATTTGACCAAGATCAGTCAAAAATATAAATTTCTTCATAAAGGGTAGATATACATCAAGCCATAAACACAATTTCAACTTCAATGTGTCAAGCCCAACTATATTTCAGATTATATTATTTCACATACAAAAATAGCTATTACCACATAACAAATATGTTGTAACTACGTTGAATTAGAATCATTAGAATTAAACGATCATTGCATTTGTCTTCAACAACCAGCAAATGAGCATCATCAAAATCTGCATATCATTGATCTATAAAAAAATGGTAGCATCTACAAATTTAAACTCTTCAAATTTTTCATTCGCACATAACATTCATTACTTTTTAAGTTTGAAAATCTCTCTTAAAATGCCCTTTACAATTAAAATCATGTCCTTGAACTTGTTACGATTGATGCTTATGCCATGATTGAAGGTAAAACACTCTCAAAAGTTCAAGGATATGGTTTTAATTGTAAAGGGCATATTCAAATGGGCATCATAGTTTTTATCCGACTTTTTATCTCTTGCACCTTCAAGCTTAAAAATCACATTTTTATGAAAATGCAAAATTTTTTATTTCTAAGTTGATAGCATCTTTCCCATACAATACTGTCACAAAATACCCAAAAAAAAAGACATAGCACAATAGTAATAAATAATGATCATTGTTATCAGCAATCACATTTATATTCATAAGATATCTAGCAATAAATTTAACTTGCTAAGATGTAATTCAATGAGCATACGATCTTATATGCATAGCAAATATAATCAATGGCTTTTATGAAGTTTATTGGAAATATTTTTAATCTTATACAAAAACTCTAATTTGAACCACAACTCCACTATGGTTATGTCCTCCAAGATCTATAAAGGTCTCATCTTCTAAACACAACTGAATCACAAAGACAATATATATATATATATATTAATAACAAAATTTTTTAATTCATCTCTACTTTAACAAAGTAATGGGCATATTCAAATGCCAATAAGTGCCTTTGCAAATGCATGTTAGATTACCCACCACACATATTGGCTCTCCNCTGAATCACAAAGACAATATATATATATATATTAATAACAAAATTTTTTAATTCATCTCTACTTTAACAAAGTAATGGGCATATTCAAATGCCAATAAGTGCCTTTGCAAATGCATGTTAGATTACCCACCACACATATTGGCTCTCCAAAGCCCAAAACTCTTTAAACATCAAATTTCTTGATCCATACTAATGGATCTTATATTCCGCATTAAACTCTCATGCTGGTTGTTATAAAAAATCCTTACTTTTAATACATAATTGCTTAATAAAAGAAATATATAATGAAAAAGTGAAGTAAAAATAAAAAGGCTAAAAACCACAATAAGCCTCGAACCTTTCAAGAGAAGAAATGGGAAAACCGAATACAAGAAAGGAGATATGATAAATACAAAATATTCAACAACGCTAAAAATTCTCCACTTAAATACTCCTCAAAAGTGTATTATTATACATGCCTATGTATGTGCATGAAATCATTGTATCATCAGGATCATATTTGCACAATATCTAAATAATTCTCCACGATTACAAAAAAAAACCATTCAAGTGAATTTCTTGTCTTTCACTCTCTTCTCTCAACCCCCTCTTAATTTATTTTCCCATGTTTTCTTTGTTTAAGCCGTAACCATCCTTCAACTTTCAAAGCATCCAAAACACCCCTACATCCACTTGCTCCCTTTCAGCTCACAGACCTATGTCTATGCAATCAACACTTCCTTTTGGCCTTCTAATTATAAATTTTGAGTAGGTAAATTTTAAATTTAAATTATGTTCCAATTTTAACCTCATGCTATCTAAAATAACAAGTTTTGCAATAACGTTTTAAAACTAATCTGATAAAAAAAAATATAATTTGAAATCATTGTAAGAAAACACATATTCACAATTTTTTTTCTTTGCCTTGAAAATTTATTGAGAAAAATCTAAAAAAATTGAAGTGCTGTTTTTATATTAGTTATCATCCATATTATTTAGCTCTAGTCTCTCCGTAAAATTATTATTCTATCTAATTTGATTTGTTAATATAGCTTGATAATAATGTAGTTCAAAAATAGATGTTATTAAACTTTTGTACATGTATAATTAGTACATATAACTATAAACATAACGTGATTCCGTTAAGTAAACATGTTTTATTTTGTTCTTCATTCTTTGAAGACAAAATACTTGCACATCTCTTTATGCATGGCACTCTTAAATACCCAATTTTTTAAAAAAATGAAATGTATGTAATATGACATCTTAGTTAAAAACATAGGAAAAGACTTCGAGAACAAGCCAACAACTACATATACTAGAGGACCGCAAATAAGATCTTCAAATTGTAAAATTTATCGCCCATATCTATGAAGCTTGGATTCTAAGTACACTGATGGCACTGCATATCAAATATGTTAGCATCTTCCAAGA
Source organism: Phalaenopsis hybrid cultivar (assembly GCA_002079205.1). Taxonomy (NCBI): domain Eukaryota; kingdom Viridiplantae; phylum Streptophyta; class Magnoliopsida; order Asparagales; family Orchidaceae; genus Phalaenopsis; species Phalaenopsis hybrid cultivar. Next base: position 98,416 of record JXCR01053052.1, read on the forward strand.
AGAAATAGAAATTTGAAACTCACAAGATATTTATAAAAATTCATCAATATGTGAATGCCATTTTCAGCAAATACACAGTTTTTTAGACTAATGGAAAGTATAAGGATACATATGTCAGTCCTAACTAACTAGCATAGATTTCAACCCTTGATAAGTTATTACTTAAATCTAAATTTACATGTCTAAATCATCTCAAGGAACCTCCAACATTATTCCTCCAATGATTGCTAATTCTATGACCAAACCAAACTATTTTTATGCATTCACTTTAATTCAATGAAAAAGCAATAAAGCATCCTCGTTGCTATTATATTCAACTTTTATCAGTGTATTACATGTAATAAAAGGTCAGTTTCCATTGATCCAACATTTACTTCACCTCAATAAGCAAAGTGTGAATGAAATATCAACATGAATAAATTCACATTTGATACAGGGAATGAACAGGCAAAGAACCAGCAAAATTCCAAGTAGGAAGAAACATTTTTGCGGCTTTTTCCTGACGGCATGAAACGAACGTACATTTCCTGATTGGAAGATTTGAAATTAAATTGAAGGGGCTTTTACATATATAACACTCAATTCTGATGAATTTATATGTTTAACACCTAAACTAGCATAGGTTTCAACCCTTGATAAGTTATTAAAGACAAAATTTAGGGGCTTTTACATATATAACACTCAATTCTGATGAATTGAAGGGGCTTTCACATCACATCAAAAATACCACCATTTTAACTTTTAAAAATTGAAATACACCTTTTCATGTATAAGTAAGGTGGCATGTATGTAAAAATTGAAGTTTGGGTGTTAAATATGTAAATACATAGGAATTGAGTGGCATGTATGTAAATCTTCCTGAACTTAAATATAGAGAACATTTCAAAATTTGAATCAGGAAACCATTAACAACTTAAAAAATGAAAGCTTTAACAAGTTTAACATCAGAGAGCGAGGCAATAAACCAAAATAGCTCATATGTTAGTGTTGGCAAGAAATAAGCCGTCTTTATTTCCAGAATAAAAAAAACATATAACAAGAAAATGTGAGGCGTATCTAGAATGTAAAAGAACCAACTAAAAATGAGTTCGAAATTCATTTTAGGGGCATTTACATATATCACACAATTCTTATGTATTTACATATCTCACACAAAGACTTTCATATAAAAAAGCACTATTACCACTTTTTAAAAGTAATAAAGGTTTAAAGCACCCAAGTGCTAGGTATGTAAATAAGAAAGTTTAGGTATGAGATATGCAAATACATAAAAATCGTGTGCTATGTATGTAAATTTCCCTTCATTTTAATGATGATGGTGAAGCAGTAAGAGAAGCACATAGTAGGTGCTTTCATATATGGTTATTGCAGTGAACTCCAACCCCTCAATAGTAATACTCTAACAAGTAATTCAGCACAAATTGTTACAGAAAATTGAATGTGGAAGGAGAGAAGCAATAATTAATGGTAAATTACAACATGAAGAGCAAGGAAACTATGTACACAAAATCATGAGTCTGTCAAATATAACAGCATCATACATTGCATTTACATACATACCACCCAATTCTTATATATTTACATATATAACACCTAAATTTTACCTTTTACATTTATACCGCTTCAATCATTCATATCACACCAAAAGTATCACTATTATAACATTTGAAAACTGAAATGCACCCTTTAATGCATAGGTAAGGTGCCATATATGTAAAACCTACATTGTAATTGTTAGATATGTAAACACAGAAGTATTTAATGGCATGTATATAAATCTTCCAAAATAAAAAATAAAGAGATGCAGTGATCAGTGTAAAGTCCATAAATAGGGAAAAGTATATAACACAACTTTAACAGTCCTGAAGTACTTCAATTTAAAAATATCCAAATCTCTTACCTTAATCGCATTCAGAACTTGTTTTGGATCCGGAATGAGCCTAAATGCAACTCCGTCAACCTTTAGCTGAAAAACCTGCAATTTGCTGACATTAACAATCCAAAAGAAGCACAAAACGTGCAGCTTGCTGCTCCATCTCACAATTAATGGAGATAAAAAAAAAAAGATAGTCAATTTTCAATCGCGAACAATCCACTATAACCTTAGCCCCACCCAAAGCAATACCTTGTTGAGAGCGACGGCAACGACCTTGGAACCTTCGCTCATGTCTTTGTTCATCGCCTTCATCTGGTCCAGAAGCGTCTCGGCGTCCTCCTGCTTGAAGCAGAAGAGGCCGAGCGAACCTTCTGCTCTTATACCAGAGACGAGAACGAATTCCTCCGCCGCATTGCTGAGGGTGTACACAGGCACGCCGGAGAGCCGCTCCTCGATTGCTTCGACCGTCATGGCACGGCGGCGACCGCCTATGCCGGGCGGCGATATCCGCGCGAAAAATGGGATTCCATTAGGAAGGATGGATGGGTTTAAGAAGCTGAGGTGCAGAACTCTCCTGGTTTGGATGCTAAGGGTTTGAATGGCGGAATCGAGCTGGGTTTTGAAAGAGGCGGCGGTGGGGTTGGAGAAGATGGCGGCCAGGGGGTTTGGGGACTGGGGAAAGAAGGGATTTTTATTGGGTTTTGGATCAGTTAGGGTGTTGGAATTCTGCATTTGGGGGACTCGCCATGGGAACGGCATGGGGGCGGTAATGTAACACTCTATAGAAGAATCCGGAGAGAGGAAGCAGAGAGGGAGAGAGAGGGAGAGAGTGACTGGTGAGTTTAATTCGAGTGGGATTTAAATATGTCTTATAAATCCAAATTTAATTAATTTTTAATAATAGATTTTTTTTTTTGTGAAATTTTGGGTCAAACGTTAGTGTAAATCGATCGCGTGTCTTGCTTATTAAGTATGTATTTACAAAGACGAATAGAGTGATCACGTCACATAAAACTAAAATTATGGTAACGTGACAACTTCATCCACCTTTGTAAATACATACTTAATAAGTATGCAGCATTTTCTCCTCCAAATGTGAATATAGACCTCTAACCACACATTGCACTAATTAGATTTTAGAAAATTCAAGTTAATGTTGAATTATGTAACACATGATTTTAAAAAAAGAATTAAATATATACCACATAATATTTATATACATTAGCCCACAATTCTTCTGTATTTACACATCACACCTAGACTTTCATATATACCCACATTGTACTCAAATATTTAATATCACATTACAAATAACAATACCTTGTTCCCTCCCTTCAACAATTCAATTGTTCTTACTCCAATTTTCATCTCTTGACTGTTAAAAAGATGAAAACATTTCATATGAAGGGGGAACACATGCAAATCAGGATGAGGAAGCAAAGGATCTGATCACTTCTCCTCTTTTCCTTCCTTCATTCTCTGCTCCGGTGCTCTCTCTCTTCCTTCTTTATTTCATCATGGCCAAAAGCCTAACACTAACTCATCTTCTCCTTGTTCTTAGCTTGGCTGAAAATCACTTCTACCCCATNGCGGTAATGTAAAACTCTATAGAAGAATCCGGAGAGAGGAAGCAGAGAGGGAGAGAGAGGGAGAGAGCGACTGGTGAGTTTAATTCGAGTGGGATTTAAATATGTCTTATAAATCCAAATTTAATTAATTTTTAATAATAGATTTTTTTTTTGTGAAATTTTGGGTCAAACGTTAGTATAAATCGATCGCGTGTCTTGCTTATTAAGTATGTACTTACAAAGACGAATAGAATGATCACGTCACATAAAACTAAAATTATGGTAACGTGACAACTTCATCCACCTTTGTAAATACATACTTAATAAGTATGCAGCATTTTCTCCTCCAAATGTGAATATAGACCTCTAACCACACATTGCACTAATTAGATTTTAGAAAATTCAAGTAATGTTGAATTATGTACCACATGATTTTAAAAAAAGAATTAAATATATACCACATAATATTTATATACATTAGCCCACAATTCTTCTGTATTTACACATCACACCTAGACTTTCATATATACCCACATTGTACTCAAATATTTAATATCACATTACAAATAACAATATTATAATTTCATAATTATGCCAGTGAGGCAGGGTAGTGTTCCCTCCCTTCAACAATTCAACCGTTCTTACTCCAATTTTCATCTCTTGACTGTTAAAAAGATGAAAACATTTCATATGAAGGGGGAACACATGAAAATCAGGATGAGGAAGCAAAGGATCTGACCACTTCTCCTCTTTTCCTTCCTTCATTCTCTGCTCTGGTGCTCTCTCTCTTCCTTCTTTATTTCACCATGGCCAAAAGCCTAACACTAACTCATCTTCTCCTTGTTCTTAGCTTGGCTGAAAATCACTTCTACCCCATNCCGTTCTTACTCCAATTTTCATCTCTTGACTGTTAAAAAGATGAAAACATTTCATATGAAGGGGGAACACATGANTGTTGAAGATCCACAAAAAGGTTTGATTTCTAAATAATGTAATTAGAGTTTGCAAGTTTTTGGGCCAAGGATAAGACCACTTTTAACTTTCAGGTTCAAGTCATGAGAATTTACACATCTAGAANTAAGTTGTGGTTTGATATATTTATCCAAAAATCATGGAAGTTGTGGTTAAATGTATTTATCCAAAAATCATGCAAATTGTGGTTTGATATACTTATCTATATATCATGCAAATTCTCGTGTTTGTGTTGTTTTATGGAAAGGCCAAGATGTTATGTTGAAGATNCAAGTTGCGGTTTGATATATTTATCCAAAAATCATAGAAGTTGTGGTTAAATGTATTTATCCAAAAATCATGCAAATTGTGGTTTGATATGCTTATCTATATATCATGCAAATTCTCGTGTTTGTGTTGTTTTATGGAAAGGCCAAGATGTTATGTTGAAGATCCACAAAAAGGTTTGATTTCTAAATAATGTAATTAGAGTTTGCAAGTTTTTGGGCCAAGGATAAGACCACTTTTAACTTTCAGGTTCAAGTCATGAGAATTTACACATCTAGAAGGGAAAATATTTGAAATTTTCTAACAAATAAAGAAAGTATTTTTTTTTATAAAAAAAAATCAATTAAATTTAAATGTGCTCTAAAGGAGAAGAATTGAAATTTTCTAAGAAAAAAAAAAGAAATATTTTTATGAAAATAATCAATTAAATCTAAATATACTTTAAAGTTTTAAAATTATACTTATCAAAAAACTTCATGTCAAAGGATTCAAAGATGGTTTTCAAAGAAAACATGTATATTATATTTACATTANGAAATTTTCTAACAAATAAAGAAAGTGTTTTTTTTATTAAAAAAAAATCAATTAAATTTAAATGTGCTCTAAAGGAGAAGAATTGAAATTATCTAAGAAAAAAAAAGAAATATTTTTATGAAAATAATCAATTAAATCTAAATATGCTTTAAAGTTTTAAAATTATATTTATCAAAAAACTTCATGTCAAAGGATTCAAAGATGGTTTTCAAAGAAAACATGTATATTATATTTACATTAACTACTCTTAAATTGGCGTTGAGGGAGGGGGCGCCGAGCGGCTTGGCTTCTCCCGCACCGACCGGAGATGCTTCCACTTCCTTCCAGCTGAACCGAAAAAAACTAGGTGTCTTGGGGGAGCCTTCCCAACGAACACCAAAAATCTCAACACCTAACAAGAAAATCTTTTGATTGGTTAGGAACAACTCTCCGTTAGAAATGCTAAATAACAAAACAGTTTTAGAAATGAAATGAAAACTAACTTCGTACCTTNAGAAAAAAACTAGGTGTCTTGGGGGAGCTTTCCCAACGAACACCAAAAATCTCAACACCTAACAAGAAAATCTTTTGATTGGTTAGAAACAACTCTCCGTTAGAAATGCTAAATAACAAAACAGTTTTAGAAATGAAATGAAAACTAACTTCGTACCTTTTGTGTCGGCTCCACCGAGAACCCATGACTTTGGTGGTCGAAGAGCAGCAGCTACTTGTGGGCAGACAACCCGCACACTCAGCTTATTTTTGACTGCCTTGGCAGTAGTCTCCTGCTTTGCCTCTTGAGAGTCGTAGGCCCCCCCACAGTTTGTTGGTCATATCATCGAACTCCTTCAGCCACAAAACCTTGTTATGAATATTGGAGTCCAAGTATTGGTGCACCGACAACGCTCCCCTATGATCATGTCCCCGTATACCTTCAAGGANGCAGTTTGTTGGTCATATCATCGAACTCCTTCAGCCACAAAACCTTGTTACGAATATTGGAGTCCAAGTATTGGTGCACCGACAACGCTCCCCTATGATCATGTCCCCGTATACCTTCAAGGATCTCAGTAGGGCCTTGACCTTCTTGGCAGCATTCACAACTGACCAAATCAGCCCTGCCGACTATTTTTAGAAATCCAGTCGTCCGCTCGTACCTCAAGAGTCCACCAACCGATGTTCCCTATCCATCTGGCCCACCAGCAGCACCGTTCGCTCTACCTCGTTGACCCAGTAGACTAAGCCAAAAAACTAGGCCTTGGGCCAACAGGAGTACAATCTCTAGAATAACTTTTACATGCCCTATTAAAATATAGGCATAAATTTAACTTTAATTCTTGTACTTTTTTATCTATAAATAGGGGATCATTTCATGAATTAATGTTGCAAAATTTCCTCATTTCAATGTTCCTCAGTGCACTCCTTTTTCCCCAGTATCTCTCTCTCTCTTTCTCTATTCCTCGTGTGCTATAAGCTTCTCCATCACATACTTCCGAGATTGCTTTGATATTTTTCTGTCACCTCGACGAAGTCCCATAATCTCCCAAATGTTTTGATGTATCTATTTATATTTCGTCCTATTTTTTATTTTTCTATCACCTCGAGAAANTGTGATTGCTTTGATATTTTTCTATCACCTCGACGAAGTCCCGTAATCTCCCAAATGTTTTGATGTATCTATTTATATTTCGTCCTATTTTTTATTTTTCTATCACCTCGAGAAAGTCCCAGTCTCCTAAATATTTTGATGTATCTATTTATACTTCGTTCTATTTATTATTATTATTATTATTATTATGTAATTATTCTTTCTATTAATTTAATGTTAGGCGTTGCTCTAAAATTCATTTTTTGTTGGGACATACAATTTATT